>JPFL01000308.1:1066-70315 GCA_000733385.1 Paramecium biaurelia
CTCTTCCTAATGCAATGCTTCTTTTTCCAATGATTAGCAAGATGTTATTATGCTGTGTATATTGAAGAACACAGTTTGAGGTTAATTAAATGTTTTTCTTAATTGAAAGAATTTTATTAATTTACTCATCCGAAAATGACAAAACTTATATAGTGGAAGTATTTTTTAAATTTATGTAGTAACCTTTTAATTTTACACTTTTTTTTCTAATATCTTTTGGTATTGACTTCAAAATTATAGAAATCTTCGTAATCATTTTCATGAAACTGAATCAACTTTAAACCTATTTTTCTAATATATAATTTTCATTATATTAAGTGCTATAATTTCCACTTCCTTAAAAGTATACTATTCTTCTTATTGAATCTAGTTTCTATGAATCAGATTGTTCCTCAGGTTCAATTTATTATTATTGTTAATAAAAAGGAGATTGTCATTTTAATTTGCGGTTTCCTCGTTTGCTATTTCTAAAAATATCTTACTATTGAAAGGATAATAATCAGAAACATTCTCATTACTTAGATTGATCTCATATCCTTTCAATTATTATGACCGATATGAGTTATAAAATTCTAAAACTAAAGAATTCATATTTCCCTGATTATCTTATTATGAAGATTACTTCAGATTATCTATGGTATTCATTTAATTTTCCAAGTTCTGAATTTATATTGCTAATTAAGAAATTAAATTGTAAATAAGTATAGTTAACCCTTTAACAAATGACAGAATCCATAACATTATTCCTAGAAAGAGGTATTAATATATTTTATTATAATGTTAGTGGAAATACTGATTATTATTATTATAATAGATGAAAAAAAAATTTGAGCACTTTTAGCATAGATATAGAGATAAGAAATAATTATTAAACTATTATGATGTTGTTATTAATACGATAATATTTGATAAAGTAAATTATACATCACGCTTTGTTTAAACCTTGTAGTATAAATAAACTTCACAACTTTGACAAAGCTATGGTATTTGTAAGTGAATTAAACAACTTCTATAATTTATACGTAATCAAAAATTTGAAGAAATACTAGGATTTTGGATGAATTCTTATCTCCTATAATATTCTGAATTATGATATATTAGTATGATTTAAATAACACAACTCCTTCATCATCTCAAAAGCCAACTTTAATTTACTATACTTAAAGTAGTGTATAATGATCATAATATGTTAAAGTTCAATCAATAGAAATAAAATTAAGAAAATGTGCAGGCAACATATGCATTTATCTAAATATTTTTGGATCAAGATTGTTTCCATTAAAATCAATAACAAACTTGAGCATTTTATCTCCTCATATATATAATTAATTAATTGGTTCAATATATATAGGTAAAAATTTTTACCGTGCATCCTAATTAACAACATTTTAGAATATTATGATAATATAAAATCACCTTATAATCCATCATTCTGTTTTTTACTTGTTGTTCCAGAAATCATTTGAAATAGGATTAAGGGTAAAGTGATTTTTTTTTAATTTCTTCAGAACCTCCTTTTAGGATAATATAAATAGAAAATATTATTATAACAAAAATATAATATTTTAATTTAAATTTACAAACACTGATGATCATGATCATAAATAAGAATTCAAATATGATTCAATAATTGTTTAGGCTCTTTTAATAATATTTTTATTTTCTTGTGATTCTTCAGCAACAACTGAGAGATTTAATGTATTTAGATCAATTTATATGAAAACTGAATTCTTGTTTTTCACGTTTAGTTTATTTTCTATTATTTCAGTTTGAAATTCAGTTTTTTAAAGTACTTTAATTAATCCTTTTTGTTTATCTATTTAATTATATCAATTTAGTGAGTACCTTTTAATAATTCTTCATCATCCAATTTATTTTAATTGACATTACTTAAAAAAAATGCTAATGAATCTGCTAAATCATCAGTTTTAGGAGAGGATATCCATTTAAATTACAATAAGACACTTGAAACAGGAACTCTTATCTCTAAATCTTTTACTACAATTAAACTATCATCTGGATGAAATTATGCCTCTGGATTTAATTCTTGAACATAATTAAATACTTATTCAAGAGAGCATTATAAAGGAATATACATTTAGTTATAAATTTAATTTTATTCTATGCCATATTATTATAATGTTTCCTTGTCAGTTTCATCAACTAGCATAAAACCATGTTCAGTATTCAAGAGCACTCCATTAAAATAAAGATCATTGGTACAACAAGCACAATCAGCCATTGATTCAACAGCCTCTTCATCAATCTTATGTTAATTATGCTTCTCTTGAAATGTAATAATAAAATTTTCAATTTAATTTCCTAATTCTCCTATTGCTTTACATCCAGCTTAAGAAACTGAACTTCTTTAAAAACTCAGCTCTACTTATTTTTAATTTTCAGGTGCCCATACTTTCTCCACAATATCTTTAAAATTTATTTCAATTTTCTTTTATAAATCTCTGCATTTATGTTAAGTTCCATGAACTAAAATAACATGTTATGGTCTTAAGGAATCTATAAATGATGAAGTTTAAAGATAATCGGCATGAGCAGAAAAACTTATTTGTGCAGGTCTAATTTTTATATCAGGTTCTGGATTATGTATTAATTAATGGGCAATCGTCCCTTGTACTGCTGGACCTGTAATTATTACTTAATTTTTCTCATCTTTACACCAATATTCATAAATTTATTTTGAATGTCCTGATTAAAGCAATCCTGGACTTGCCATTACTACTTTCGGTTTTGGATTATTAAGGATATCTTATAAATGTTTTTTAGTATTTATGTGATTAAATTTAAATAGGTTTTCCCCTTTGTGATATTTATTTCCTAATTTATTAAAATGCTTCTAAAATATATGTGTACATTTAATGGCTAAAGTACAAGTGCTGTATATTGGAAATTATTAGACTTAAGGATTTTTGGACCAATATTCATCTAAGATGATTAACAATTCGTGACATCTCCCTGTAGCAAAAACAGGAAGCAACACATTTCCTCCGCCATTTAATGTTGAAACAATTTCCTTTAAAAAATTTTCTTCTCTTTTACTCCTAGTTTCATGTTAAGTATCTCCATAAGTTGCTTCAACTATTAAAACATGAATTTTCTCCAAAGGTAATTGAGCTGGTCTTAAATGCCTTAAACATTTTTCATCATAAAATACCTCTCTTTTTCTGTACTATAATCTCCAGTATAAAGAACTCTAACACCATCAATTTCAACCATAAACATTGCAGCACCTAAGACATGACCAGCATTGTAGCATTTCAATTTGATTCCTTAGTAATGGATTTCTTAATCATAATCTATACAATCAATATTTTTTAATGATTATTCAATGCTTTATTCATTTATTAAATCTTGACTAAAGTCTTCACTTTTAACCTTGATTGAATCTTTCAAAACTAAACCATAAATCTCCTTTGTTGGAGTAGTCATATAAATTTTTCCCTTAAATTTATAATTTTTAAGAAAGTAAGGAAGAGCACCACAATGATCCAAATGGAAGTGAGTTATAAGAATTAAATCTATATCCTCAATTTTATCTATTTTATTAAAATAAGGTAATGCCATAACACCTTTGTTTTCCTTATTCATATGAATACCGCAATCAAACTAGATTTTTAATAACTTTTACCATAATTTATTTTTCTTAAAATTAGAGCAAAATGCATGACCTCCCAACTTCATTACCTGCTCCTAAAGGAGTGATTATTAATTTAGAATTATCTGAATTCATTAAATTAAAATCAATAATAAATAAAAATGAATTAGAATTTATAGAAATTATTGAATTATAATCATAAATAAAATATTTTAGGTTTTTTGTGAAAGTCAACTAAAACAATTTTAAAAGATTTTGATTTGGTATTGATTAACAAGAATTTGTATATTGATTATGAATTAAAATATTTACCAGTCTCTTTTTTAAATCACACAACAAATTGAAATTAATCTTTATCAAGTTATTTTTCTTTTTTAATAAAATTGCCATTATCCTTTTTAAACAGAAAAAATTATATTTCTTTGTAAAATAATTGTTACTAATCTTAATAATATTTAAATCTACCCTAAAAACTTTGAATTTATAAGGCAATAATTTGAAAATATGATTAAAGAGTTATGGTATATTTTTTAAATTACAATCAAGTGAATTGTATTTTAATCGCAAACTCAATATTATATAATCAAAATTCAAACTTTTTTAATTTAATTTATATTCTGAACACTGTCCTTTTAAACAATATAATAGCACTTGTTTAAGAGAAAACATAATTATAAATTAAAATATTTCCCTTTTATTTTCAAAATTTTTTGTCAGATATAAATTGATGATCTAATTTAAGAATTCAGATTGTTTTATGTATTTTATATATAAAAAGGAACATTTAAAATATATCAGAGCCAAACAAATTAATCTTTCCAATCATCTTTTTTTGTTTTTTAACCTGATGGTTGAATAATAAACTCTTAAATAATTATTGTGTTAAGACGAGACTGAATGATTGTTAAAGGCGAAATTTAAGTTTGCGCTTCCTCTCCTTCGTAGTCTTCTAACTCTTCATTCCATTCATCCATTTGGGTATTTGTATCAAAAGGAGGTATTTTGGCTAATCCTGACAAAGGAGTAGTGAAATACGCTTTTGGATGATTCATGATTATAATTAAAAATGATTTGATAATTGGATATTACAAATATAATAATTAACTATATTTTTTTTATAACAAGTAAAAGAATTAAGAATGTTCTCAATTAATTATTTATATAACAAATAACAATTATTTAGTAAATGCATTTTTGTAAATAGATTTGAGTTTATTTAGCTTGGGAGTTAGAAAAAAAAAATTATAATTGATTATTTGGCTTCTAAGATATTTTGAAAACCCAATAATTTAGATAAGACATCGATTAATTTCATTAAATTAATACAATAGTTAATGAATAATTTTCTATCCTTATCAACTAATAAAATTTAAATTTCTAAAATCATTATAAACTTTATTTTTACAAACATCATAAATCAATTAAAATGTTATTCATAATTTTTGGAAAACTATGTTAATGATATAGAGGTTTAAAAGGATAGATTATTTAATAATTAATGTTATTTGATTTAACTCCAAATCAATTTTATTCTAATAAAATAACTAATTTTATCATTTCTTAATATCATTCTAATGATATTTCGGTTTTCACTTATTATTTGATTTAAATGAAATATAAAATAATTTCTAAAATGATATTTAAGACAGATTATATATTTTAAAAAATTCATCATTCTTCCCATAGACTGTTAAGTAACTTTGCTTATTCAACAGAGCTAGAATATTTACGACAATCAATCTAGAATTATTGAGCCTAATGTACTGAACGATATATCTGCCTTTATGATTTGATTGTTTCTTCCATTTTATGAGTTGCTTTTAATTATCTTCTAAGTTACATCATTTCCTCCATACTTTTTGTAATTTTAAATCTACCTATTATATCATCGCTAATTTAATGTTAGATTTAATTCATCAATTCATCCAATTCTTATTAGATATTTGCTATAATTTGATCCTTTATTTTAATCTATTTTTCAAGAGCACTGATCTTTTTTTTAAATTATATTTTGTCAAAATTAATTAAACCATCATCATTGTTACAATAATCTTCTGTTTTTTATTAAATTACTAATTTTGGGTCAACCTAAGGACTAGTTGCATTATCAGCAACTTTAAATTTACTAGTTTTATGAAAGATCACACGTGGTTGTTACTAATTTGTATCTTCCCCTAAAAACTTGATAGCATCATCATAAGCACTTTTTATCATAACCTTTCTTTACAAAGCTTCATTTACTAAAACTTAACCTTCATCTCTAAATTAGTGCAAAAATATAGATTTAAAATCTTTTCTAGAAAGAACATAAAATTCACTTGGTTTAGTTGTCATTATAGTATATTTTCTTTTTTCTCCATAAAATAAGATATCTAACTCTCCAAAATATGAACCTGGTTTAATCATCATGAATTTAAAATTTTATTAATCAGGTAAGACAATAGCTAATTTTCCACTTTTTACAAAATAGATTTCCTCAGCCAAATCACCAGTACAATACACAAATTCATTTGATTCTAATTTAATTGGTTTAAGTAGTGGACCTATTGCTGATATAAATTATTAAGTCTTATCATGAAAGTACCCAATCTCTTCTTTGAGATGTTTATTCATAATGAAACTTAATTCAGTTTTCAATATTGGTGGTAATTCATCTAATAATATATGATATTGTTATGAAAAATCCCTTTTACCATGTTTTAGTTCTCTTTTCACTTTCAAAAACATTTTCTTAGATATTTTAAATTCTTATTTAATATTTTTAAGGGTTGCTAAACGATTTAAATAAATTTAATTATTTTGATCTAATCTATCTAAGAATGATGCTAAAGAACCCACAGCAAATGAAAAAACATAAACAGATGATAACATCCAAACAATACCAAAAATTCTTGTAGACCAAGAATAGAATTTAATATCTCCATATCCCACAGTTAATACTGTTTATACTGCCCAATACATAGAGATTATATATTAATCAAAAGTATGTGATTCAAAGTACATCCAATCCTCTTCTTCAGATAAGGATGCTACAAAAAACCAAATACATCCTACTACATGACATGAAAATATGAGTAATAGAAATGCTAGAATAAATCTCTCATTTCCAATGTTAATATTTATAACTTTAACATATTATATTTCTTTAAGCTTAAGCATCCTTGCCAATTTGATCATCTTAACGACTCGATAAATTTTTGGAACTTTGGAAATGCGTGCTATACTATTGTATCTCTGAGAAGTATCATTCAAAATGAAGTAAAACGGAATTGATGACTGTATGTTAAGTGACGAATTACCATTAAGTCAATAATAAACCATCCTTTGAGGTAATTAAGGACTATTGCTTTCCTCTCAGTAATTAAATTGCCTTCATCATCATATGCCGCACACAAGAATGTAAGTATAATGTCTGTCATAAAAATGAAATCTATTGCATTGTCAAAGTAATCCCAGGTCAAATATTCCCCATCTTAAACGAAGCCAATTTTAAATGGAGTGAAAATTGACACATAACTATAAATATAAATTCAATTTACATAAGAATAAGAAACAAAGCCAAATCCCAAATTTGCTTATATTTGTTATTAGGCATGATGATAAGCTTAAATTCATTCTAAGGCTTTTAAGGCTCTTGTTCTTCGTTGAGTCTTGGTAGTCTCTTTAACTTCCTCTTATTTCTAAGTGTATTTTAAGGTGCTCCACTGACTGAATGAGTATTTTATTGAGTATTTTATTCAGCATTCTCATTGTTTAAATCTTATTATTTGTTAGGATCAGCTAATTAATCAGAAACTGAGAGCTCTTTAATGGATCCTAAATTGCTTTATATGCTATGCTTTCGATCGAGGACTCTTTCAAAACATGAATTAATAGGTTAGGACATAAATTAATCATTTTCATCTTCTTTATTGGTTTCGAGAACTTCTATTTTATCTTGAGAATAATTTTGACTTGAACTCCTAGAATGATATTTGAATTTTATTTGTATACCTAAAGAATTGCTATTTAGTGAATTTCTTTTGTTGAAAGATGTTACGAGTAGAGTGGTTAAACTTTGTTTTGAATAAACTCTTTTATTCATTTTAATTATCCATTTATTTAATCATGATAACGACAACATCCTAAAATATTACTAGCTCTATATAAGAGAAGTTAATGGAGGAACGCAAGAGATGTATATAATCTCTATTCCACTTTTAGTGATAACCTCATTTGAATAAAAATTCTTAGGTGAAGAATAAGCACGCTAAGCATAATATGCAGACCAAGCATCTTATAATGGTTAGATGAATGAAAAACAAAATAAGTAAGGAGTAGGAAAATACTTATTCCCAAATGGAGATGTGTAATTATATTAGTGATTGTTTTAAGGTATATTGGACAGTGGTCTAACGATCTGTTTAATGGAGAAGGCGTTTATCTTTTCAATAATGGAGAAAGATATGAGGGACATTTGCTGAATGGCAAAAAGCATGGTGTAGGAATCTATTATTATGCTAATGGTAATATGTATAATGGAGAATGGATCAATGATTTGAAACATGGAAAAGGCAAATATTCGTATTACTTATAAGGAGAATCTTATGATGGTGAATGGCAATATGGAGAAAGACATGGAAGGGGAATCTATATATACTCACTTGGAGATAGATATGATGGTCTTTGGGAAAGAGGACTTAAATGGGGTAGAGGAATTGTTGAGTTTGCATCTGGAGCAAGATATGAGGGTTAATTTGCAAGTGATAAAGCCACAGGTTAGGGAACTATGATATATGTTAACAATGATAAATACGAAGGGTAATGGAATGATGGTTTGAAACATGGTTATGGAGTATATACTATGGCTGATGGATCGAGATATGAAGGAAATTGGACAAATGATGAAAGAGAAGGACAAGGACTCTTTTTGTATGCCTCAGGTGATAAATATGAAGGTGTTTATAGTAAAAATGTGAAAAGTGGATATGGAGTGTACGTTGCTTCTAATGGAGATAGATATGAAGGAGAATGGGCTAATGATAAAAGGTAAGGAAATGGTACACTATACATGGCTAATGGAGATAAGTATATAGGAGAATGGAAGGAAGGTGAGAAATCTGGTAAAGGAATATATTATTTTGGACATGGGGATACTTATGATGGTAATAATTTTAAATTTAACTTATAGGTTATTGGTTAGGTGGAATGAGACATGGTTTTGGTAAATATTCATGGAGCATTGGTGATTATTATGAAGGAGAATGGAGGTTTGATAAAATGAATGGTAAAGGAAAATTTAAGGGTGCTGATGGTTCAGAATATGTTGGAGAATTTTCAAATGACAATAAAGTAAATTGACTTGCTTTATATATTGCTATTTTCATTATTATTATTATTGTTGTTATGATATAATTAAGTTTAACTCATCAATTGTTTAATCTTTTAAATTCATTATTTATTGAACTTCAGTTTAGTTTTATATTAACTCTTATTGAAATTCTTGTTAAATATTTTGAATTGTTGATAAATTCTATTGTATAATTTATGATTGATTATAAATTTATAATCTCTATTCTTCAATAATTTATTATTGTTATTCGTATTTAGACTTCCAATTATCACACTCTGTATTTATTTGATTTTTTTGTGTCATTATCTCATCAATAAATGATTAATATTTTTGAACTACAGATTTTAAGTTATGTTTCTACTCAATCAAACTTGATTCCAATTGAGATTTCCTATAAAATTTGTATACACTTTACATTTCTAATTTCAATTAAAAAACTAGTTTCTTAAGTTCATGATTCTCTTGTCTATAATAATCAACACTATCACAATAAGATTTGCAATCATCATTTGTGCTCAAATTGCTTAGATTCTAAACTCTAAAGTAATAATGATTTATATTATACTTGTTTTCTTTGTCTGTTGTTTAAATTCTCTTCTTATGAAATTTATTGAGATAAGAATTTTTTTTGTCTGGAGTGTGAGTAGTATTTATATACATTTTTTAAATTATAGATGTCTGTTAATATAAAAATGAGTGTTTTATTTCAATGATAAAACTTTGACATCATTTAATCAGCTTTACTGTCGTTGAAATTTGGTCTATATTGTGATGCACCTGGTTGGAATGTAGGTCTGAATTTGTCATCATAAATGGATTGCATTAATTTAGATTCTTTTGGTTATAATTATTTCTAGGAAGTTGAATTAAATTATTTATTTAAAGGTTCATGTGGGTTTCTTTTACTATCTCTAATTTTTTTTGCAAAATGGTCTAATTCTTCCCTTAGATTGACTTCTTGTATCTCTACATATTCATTAAATGATTAAACAATTCTAACCAATTTATCTTCTGAAATAACGACATCAAATGCATTGGATAGATAATGTTTTAGAGCATTATCTACATCAAATGTAATTTAATCAAAGTCATGATTTTATTCTTCACTCATAACCATTAAACAACCTCTGATATATTTAGGTTGTAATAACATTTTTTCCTATTGATCTAAATTATTGATAATCGTATTTAATTTATGATGAAGTTCCTTCTTCTCACCTGGATGTGATTACTATGAATTAGATTTTAATTATTTACTCTATGTAATTGAATTCGTTGTTTTACTTATTCTTCCAATTAATGACAGTAGTCATGTACTGCTGCCAAAAGAGTTTATTTGACTTTCTACATTTTATTCTACAATTATTTCACAACCTCAGATTACTCACTATCACTAAAATGATGAAGAATAGCTCTTTCTCTAAAATTTATATAGATATGATATTTCTACTCTTCAAATCGAAGTTTCATTTCATGTACATCCGTCAACAATTATTGTCTGACATTATCCACTGTATCTAAGTTTGCTTGGGTCCCTTATTGATTATGCCAATGAACATGTAATTTACAACAATCCTTACATAAGGGCTAGAAGGTTATAATAAATTTAAATACATACCTCTTTACATTCAATTGATAAACAAAAGAGTACAATATCATTTTGAGGATGTTTGGGACATTTTTCAAACTATACAGAAGGAGCTTGTTACATTTACATTAATAAAATTTATTGTTAGTGCGTTTGAAAAATTATTTAATGAATATTAATCAATCCATAGATTTAATATAATGATAGTATGTGTATTGATATTTTCATTTAACACTATTAATATTCGAAATAAAAGGTATAGCTGCAAAATTTTTTTGGCTATTGTTATTTGACTATTTAGTTTCTTTGAATTACAAAACCGGCAATCTCTTTGGTCTAATATTAAGTAAATTTAGTACTATGTTGATCGAAAAGTTTTCTCTTCTCCACTACTCTATGATAATTATTATATAAGGTTGTCATAAATCTACTTTGTTATGACTTTTGGAGCTATTAATGATGAATTCAAGGATGATGGTTGTTATCCAAGGTTATCCAACTTGTTTTTTAATTCAACACTCAATTCCATTAATTTTATGGCTTAAATCTCTAAATTGTTAATCTATTTATTCTATAACTCCTTATTTATACGATTGAGTCTTTTATTCTCTTTAAGTAACATTTATAGTTTTTATTCGTATTATGTTTTCACAATTTCAATCTCATGTTAAATAGTCTGTTCTTTTTCCATTGATATTGATGATTAACTAACACTATATAATTGTTCTTATAAGATTTAGTTATCTCTTCTTAGCTGTATCAATTCAAATGAGTCTATTTCCAACCTTTCCTCTAATGATTGAGCATAGTTAATTTAAACTGCTGCCTTCTCTAATTATCGTTGAAGACTCTAGACAAGCAAGGTAAGTCTTTAATTTTCATCTGTTAATTTTGAGTTCAGATCAATCAAGTTATCTTTTGTTATATGATTCATAATAATTATTATTCAATTCAATCATTTTAACTTAATTCGATAAAATTCATGGTAATATCTTTGTACAATAGAGAATAATCGTAATTATAAGTTTAGATGTAATTACTGAAGAGATTCAATTGAAGGGGCTCCATCCTATAATAATATAAAAGAAGTTCTTAATTAAATTATTTTTCTTAATACTTCTATTTTGTTGATATTAATAATTTTAATAATTCACAATTATTTATGTATGAATATGAATTTAATTGGATTTAATATTAATTTATGTTTGCATATGAATTTAATTTATAATTCAAAGTGTGGCCTTTTTAAGAATATACACCATATAAATTTATTATCTATCCTTAAGTTGTTTCAATAATTTTTCATTTGGCTTTAAACGATTACTTAGATATTTTGCAACTATTTTATAATTTTTTATAATTTACTAATTCCTCCATTTTAATTGACTTATTATTTAATTTTCTTAATTTGCAATTTCATAGCTTATGTAATACCAACAGTAAAATCATTCTTCTCAGTAATTACTAATCCATTTACTGAGATTTCTTCCTAAAGTTTCTAAATTTCATCTTAAGTATCATAATCTCCAATAATCAAATATCCATCATCCTTAAGTAATTTACTGACAACTTTTATATAGCTAATAATTATTATAATTAAATTACCTTTTAAAATCAAGATTTCTGAAAGCTTCCTTTTTCTTTAACTCTAAACCCAAAATCACATCAAATGTATTTGGAGCACATAGAGCACCTATTTCAATTGGACTTCTAGTTTCGAACTTCAAATTTTCTTATTCGCTATATTATTTTAGATTCTCTTAAATTTATAACTCTGAAGAATCAACACCTAAACATCTTTGAGGTTCATATGCTGATGTAATATAATTTAGACCGACTGCATCTCCACATTCAAGTTCTAAAATCTATTAATCTTTAAAATTTTTAATCTTCCAGAATTGAGTAATTGCATATTGATGCAATTAAATTCTGTATCTATCAATTTCTTATTCTGGATTCAGATTCTAAATGGTGTTTCCTGATTAATTCAAAATTGCATATCCTATAATTTGAATTTTATTTCTGGAAAATATAAAAGAATTAAATTACTTTGGAATTGATATGAATTTTTCATAGATTTATTCTTAAATGTAGTCTATACCTGTTTTGGATCTCAAATAGTTACAGATTGGATATAGCCTTTATATATTAGGCAAAATATAGTTAGAGTAAATTGAAACTACAAATTTCTATTAAAATATATGAAATAAATTTACCACAAATTAATTGTTTGACACTTTTCCTTGGAGATCATTTAAAACTACATATAGAATGTTCTTAAAATCACTTATCTAAAATTTATTAATTTGTTAATACGATTGCCCATCCAGCTTGGAGATAATCAACTAATTATTTGATACAATCGTAACTCATTAAATAAGTTGTAATTTCTTTGTATTCTTTGAGTAATGTTTCTTTTCCTCCTTTAATAGGGGTTGAGAGAAGAGTCAGAAAATCATTAATCTTTTTATATGAAATAAAAGTTACCTTTGTTTTGGCTGCATTGTAAGCTGGAACAATGTACTCTTTCAATCCATTTTGGACGATTGTATTTGCATTTTAATAAAGTTCACTTACATGTTTCTTAATCTAAGAATAAATTGATAAATTACCTAAACTTTATAAAAGTGATAAAGGATAATTGTCACAGGTAAGGTTATTGGGAAAAATATCAAATACAATGTTGTTAGGAGTGGTGAGAAAAATAGAGCAATAAATCCTACTAGGAGATGATTGTTAGAGTATTTTTTTGTTTGATTCGTACTAGTTTCCATTAATAATTAAATTATTTTATCAAATTTAGAATATAAATTGAAATTCATGTCGTAATGATATTTTATAATACATATTATTTTTTCAAACATTATTTTAATACGTAAAATTAATATATTGTTACATTTTAAATGGATACCTAAGCTGATTAAGTAATTTGGCGAGTATTATGTCATAATAAAATTACGTATGAAATATATATTAATTTAGAAATTTATTTCATAGATAGGATTAGATTAAATTAAATTGAATAATATATATATAATAATAATTCATTATTTAATAGCATCTACAGTTTAACAATCACTTTCAAATGTATATTAAATAGCTTATGATGCAATATTTCCTTAAGATATTCTTTTTGCATAACCCATTGTAGTATTTGATAAATAATTATCTTGTTATTATTTTATATCACCTTTAGGAATTATTTATGATTAAGATTATGATTTTTTCAAATCTCTACCAGTTGTTTAACAACTTCTATTTGGTTAAGGACTTGATTTCTCTATTTTTAATCTTTTTGATCTACTTGTTAAATAAATTTTGACATTCTAAAAATATATTTATAATTCTTCTATTTCCTTTTTTGTTGGTTAATACCATTTAGGTTCATTAACATTGCAATGTTAAAAGAATACACATAATTAGGCAAATCGTTTGACTTATGGTGTTAGTTTAATATATTCATTGAATAATTCATATACTTATATAGATTATTATTAATCCATTTGTTAATAACAATCTAAAAATTATCGTACAAACCTATGAACTAGAATATTATAAAGAATTACCTTTCTAACATTAAATAGAGTGCAATAACATCATTCCATAATAACAAATAGATTTCCATCACTATTATTCTGTTGTTAGTAGAAAATACCTATGCGTAAAACTTATTTCAAAATAATTTGTATACTTCTTATTATCCTAAAATGAGATTAAGAGCATTAATCATTTTATAAAATTGCATTACATTAGAATCGATATCCTTAACTAAGATATTATAATTCAAAGGAATTTACATAAAACATTAACATTAGATTTCAATTTGCTCCTTTAGATAATTTCACTAATCAATGCTAATTTTTGGATGATCATTGTCTACACAGAAGAGAACTTACTTAAAACATCTTTTTATTCTGTATGTTGCCATCCAATCCATCCAAGAAATTATTATACAAACAATCTCCCATGCTTGATATCACCCATTAAAACATGGATTGTTAATAATACTTTTAATTTTTTAAGATTATCTGATTATTATGGTATAAGTCGTATGAATTCTTTGAATACTTAAACAATCGTCATACTCTAGACTAATTAATCCTCTTCTTCTTTAGATGGATAACCTATTTTTATCAGTAATACTTACCTTATAACATTTTCTTGATATCTTCTAAATCAACTGTTTCTGAATTATCATAGATGGTACTCTCAAAGAGATTCTTCTCAAATCGTGATTGTTTCTTAAACATATTCTTTAGAAACATTTTTATATATTAATATTATCAAAATATTTTATAAATGTTTTTTAACTTTTTTTTCAATGTTTATACATTTGAATTCATTTTTTAAAATTGTATACTATAATTATTCATTCTTCAATCTATTACTATAACAACTAAGTTTTTAATTATTATGCCAGATCTTCTATCTTTTCTTATAATAATTCAATCTATTTAGTACGATCATCTTCATCTTCAGATCTAATTGGAAACCAACTGACACTTTCAGATTACACTTTATCCATTATCCAATACTCTAATCCAGTATATTCTGTTGAATCCTTATTTTAAAGACAATATATGTAAAAAACATAATTCCATAAGAAATGCTTACTCTTAATATGTTCTTCAAAATCTTCTTATTATTTTTCAAGTGTTTGTCTATCAATTCCGCAAATGAAACATTTATTTTTCTTATCATCCTCTATTTAAGTCCTTTAATCTCTCAATTATGCAAAAGTATCTGTCATTATACCTGAGATGATATTAGTAAATAATAGTGCAAAGAACACAAAATAAACTGTATCGTAAATGAATTTCAATGGATCCCATTAAGACATTGAACTACCAATAACTCCAGAAGTCATTAAAGTGATCATACAACTTATTAGACTATGACACGGATCCTCTACTTATTCAGGATATATGTCATCCACATAATTATTAAATCCAACTATGCTGAATACAAATTAGAACAACACTCCAAGCAAAGCTACCAAAGATAGTTACTTTGCATTATGAGATATTGCTTAGAACACACTTTACAACAAAGATAATTATCCAAATAAGTAAAACAAATGCAATGAAAAATAATATGTATTAGAAATTAATCCTAAAAATGCAATTGCTGTAAATGATATATGAGATAAGAAATCTTCTCCTTTGAAAACAATTATGAAATTAGATATCTTTTAAATTATATAAGAGTGAATTTAAGTCAAAGAGAATTATTCTTATTTTAATTTCTTAAATTCCAATGATGCTCTACTTATAATGTAAAATGTACATGCACATAAACTAAAACTAAATTATAATAATGATAAAATAAACAATGTAGCTTCTTCATAGTCATCTGTTACTAACGTTGATTACTTATCTTTAATCATAACTGCATATGCATATATCATAAAAATATTAATAAATAATGATAGCAATTATGATATATTTATTAGTAATTATATTGTTTTATGAGTTATTGGTAAAATCCAATTTTATAAACTAAAATTATAACTGATTTCCCTAAAAATCATCTCCATTTCTTCAAGTAAAGATATTAATTTCTTTCTTTATGTATCTCTTGGTATTTTGAACATTATTTTATCTCTAGTTTCATCACTTAAAAATTAAAATACTGGATGAGCAGGGAAGAATACCATTTAATATTCATTCTCATAGAAAATTTCAATTTTTCTTAAATTATTCAAACACATTGTCTAAATATCTTTTAATGTTGAATTACTCTCAAATTCTTACTTAAAATGTTTTACCCATTTTTGATCCTTACTAACATATTCTATTTTCTCCTTTATTATAAATACATTTAACATCTATTAGATTTCATCAGAAAATCTAGCTTCTTTTTAAAAATCAAAGATCTTTTCTATTCCTACCTTTTACACTATTAATTTTATAAAATTAACCAAAAATCTAGAATCCAATTTCTATTATAATTCCTCATAATTTTTTTGATTATTTCCTTCTAAAACTAACATAATTGATTAAATAATCTTAGCTTATAATTCAAATAATTCATCTTATTCTTCTGGAGTATGAAGTTCCCTTTGAATTAATTGACTTTCCTCTTTTTAAAATGTTTCAAATGTAAAACATACATCTTCCATATATGTTGATTTACATAATGTAACTTAATTTAAAAAACATGGTAATTGAATTACTTCATTAATAAAATCCACTATTTATTAAGTTATTGATACTACATTTTTATTCAATATCTTCAATAATATTCTTAATTCTTTAGTAGCAAATTCTATAAAATTAATACTATTAATATGAACTGAATCTTCTTTATCAGTTTATTCCCTTAAATAATTTTTCATTTAAACATTATTATTCTCACACATCAATTACAACATTCTAAATGCTCTCCACATAACTTTAATTGATAATTATCTATTTTTTATTGTATTTTAACTCTCTATTGCAGATGGTAAAGTCCTTTTTAAAGTTTCAGTCTTTTCACTAAATTATGTTAAATTATCAACATAAACAATTGATAGAAATGGATTTTATTTATCTTTCTAAAATTTAGTCTTTTATATCTTAAAATTAGTATTAACAAATTTACTAAATTTAAGTATAGATTATTGTAAATTACTCATCATTTAATTAGATGAATCTTATTTCAATAATTAAAGTAAAGAATCTTAACATTTAGTATTACCTCCTAATAAAAATGCATTGGAAAATATTAATAATTAATTAAATAATTCCCATCTATCATCAAAATTTTCTTTAAACATCTCATAAATCAATTATGCTGCACCACATCCAGCCAAAAAACATTATATTTCTTAAATTTATTATCTAGAATCACTCCAAAATTCAGGAGCCCATTCATCTATAGCTAATTTTGCTTATTCATCTTAAGTGTTAATATTTGGATTCTTTTCACTAATCATTCTAGTTAATATTTTTAAGAAATAACTTCTTAAATCATCATTTAATTAATGAGTAATATTCATCTAGATTAAATTCTTTAAAAACTCTTCCAAAGATATTGCTGGATATTAAGTTTAATATGCAGTTAAAGAAAACTCATCTATTTTTGTGAATTCACTACATAATGAATTGAATTCTTATTCAATAAATCCTTAAAATTCTTCATTTTCACTAAATAATTTAATTAATTTCATTAATCTAATATTTAATTCTGCATTATTGTCAGGTTCTTCAATAACAGATAGTTTTTTTTTAGATTTCAAATGAAATATTCTCTTTAAAGTTTATTAAAGATTTGATTGAATCTTTTCATCTTATGATAATTTTGTTTCAGTTACAATTAATAATCTATTTATTATACCATCTTATTCATTCTATTCATTTTAATCTGTTTATTAAATCTCTTTATCAATTTCTTAAATCTCTTCTTATTTTAATGGAGTCTAAGGTTCACTTACATTTCCATTAAATACCTTCTCTAACCTCAATAACACACTAATATCAAATGTTCTAAACACTATTTTCATTATGTTTATAAGAACTTGACATAAATGTGTTATATGGCTTGACTTAAACCACATTTTTTAAATTTAAACTAAATGACCTGCTATCTTGAATAACAATTAATGAATTTTTAGATTATCAATGTCTTTACTTAATTAAGCTTCTAATTCTGATAGAAAATTATCATTTAAAAACAATAGGTTAATTGAATATAATATTTCTTACATACAAGCAAATATATATGAGAACATAAATTAAAACCTAACACCATCAACAATTTAAACTTATTTTATATAATTACATCCTTTCAACAATAAAATTTAATCTAATTAATGTCGAATAATCTAAAATTAAAATGAATCTTACTTCTAAATCTTCCTAAATACATAATTAACTTATTAATTCCATTTGACTATTATAATAAAGACGATTGATGTAACTTCTTAAGAAATGCTATAATGGCCAACAATTACTTATATAGGAATTTTTCATTAAAAATAATAAGGAATGGTAAGGATGCATGACTCTACATTTTTCTTGATTTATGACATTACTAAAATATATGAATATTTATACTGATCTTCAACTAATAAACTAAAGATTTCAAAATGTATAACCATGTATTATAATTGTGGTTGGATATGCATTAATTTTGTTTCCTCCATTTTTTCATAATTAGAACTATAATCATCTATTAATTCATGAAAACTTTCAAAATCCCAAACTTTTGATTTTAATAAAGGTGTCTCTGATTTACTGATTGATTCCATTGAAAATTCAGATTATAAATCATTTAACACATAAATTAAATTTCTGTTCTATTTCTACTGAAATTAAGCTAGAATTTATAATTAATTAAATTTGATTGTCTTATTATGATCATACAAGAAAACTCTTAGAGAATCAAATAACTTTACTCGATACATACTATCTGGTTTTTCCTTATTCATTTATTGAATAATTGATCTAATAGCCACAGATACTTCATTTTCATTATATAGTAATTCTTTATTATTGTGATATAATTCTCTTACAAAATCAATACAACAAGAATTGTATTATAGATGATAATAGATTTACTTTAATGGCCATTTTATTTCAATTTTATTGGTTGCATGATTCCAAATAAAAAGAGTCAAGAATTTATAACAAGCATTTAATAAACCTTATAAATATGGATTTATTTCATCTGCTCCAGATATGTAAGTAACTAATGTTTGATGCATATCTAATGCTTTAAATAAAGTTTAATTTGTTTTATCATTCTCTTCACATTCATTAAAAGCCAATGATATTTATGCAACTTAACTTGAAAATCTTTGTAATTTCAATGAAATACATAATTTATTGAGATCATCAATTATCTCATCCACTTATATATTTGAAGTACTTTAGTTTTCTTTTGTAATTGTATAAACATTTTTATCACTTAGTTATTCTAATCGTTATCTAATCTGAATACATTTACTAATTAATTCTTTCACATTTTTTTAACAATTTTTAGACAATAATACAATCTATGAGAAATGTTTTATTAATTCTCTTCTCTAACCAAGCATCCTATTAAATAATTATAAGGCTGTTTCAACCATTTTTGGTTCCTACATCAATGAAATTTCTACAAATACCAACATTACATTATTATTAAAGTTTTTAAATAAATTTCGATTATCTAATAAATCTTTAATGACTTGAATCCATTAAGGAATATTATAAGATTCCTGTTCTGTTTTATCTTTAGAACCACTTAAACTTTTAGCAAAATCTTTAAAGACAGAACTATTGTTATCTAATAATTATTATTATTCTTCAAGTGGTTTATGTGAAAATCTTTAAACAAAGTCTACCATACCACTTATTAATCCTTTTTTAGGAGGTGAATTATTTGCAGAATCATTAGTAGAATCACTTCCTCTTTTACTTCTAAAATATGCTACCATTTAATTAATCCTTATGTCATTTTCTAGATCAAGTATATTTAAGATAATATTAGAGGCTAACATCTTACATTCCATTATTGGTTTATTTTCTGATGATACTTTAGTCATTCTATGTTTTGCCTTTTTGATATTTTCTTCTCCTTTTTATTATTCTAAATTTTAAAAATCCTTTTGACATGAACATATTCTCAATAAATCTTATAATAAATACATAGTATCTATTTCTAAATTCATTGTCAATAAGGTTTTTATTATCATTAATATTCTTTATAGAGTCTAATTATATTTTTAATCATATGTAAAATGAGTAAATTTGGCAATAAATTATTAGACATATTTAATTATATTGTTAAGATCATTTACATTTTATGATGCCATTTGATTACTAAATCCACCAAAACTATTAATTCTTCTCATTGACATTCTTTTTTCTATTGAAATTTATTCATTCTCTTCCCAATCTATGACTTTACTAATAACAAGTGTTTGATATCCAGGAGTATCTACAAATGCTAAATGAATGACTTTTAAATATGATTCAAATGTATTTATAGATTAAGAATGAGTATCTTCTACTAAAGCTAATAAAATAGAAATTGATATATTCTCTTTAACAAAGTCTTATGCTAATTTATTTCTATTATAACAAACATCTCCTAAAAGATTAAAATAACCTTAAAGATAATTCCAAGTTTATAATCCATCTTATTCTTGACTTTCCTAATATATTTAACGTATTCTTCTCCACATAGGTTTTAATTTATTAATTCTACAAAGAACTTCAACTTTATTTTTAGTATTTAATCTAAATTTAAAATTCAATAATTCATTGCTTTAAAATACTAATTTTAAAATTAAAATTTAATTTTTTAATATAGCTCTTCCTTTACAAACACAAATACTACTTAAAATTGATAAATATTTTTCATTAGGATTTTATTTCATTTTTTCAAATACTTTTTAAATATGATCATCTGTAACAAACTTTTAAATAGATTCATAATTATCTTCTAATAATTCTTTTAAACTATCCTAAGCTCTTGCTTCATCATCCATAGCCTATTCTAAAAAGTCTTTCAAATACTTTCCCATATCTTACTTAAGTTATTTATTATTTTATGTTAATTCTTTAATTAATTAATAAGTTAATTTGAATATTTTTTTCATCTTTTTCTATAAATTCTTAACATCAGTAGCATACAACTTCTTTTCATATATAGGTACTAATATTTTCATAGCTAAATCAATAATGTAAGTTTCTTTGATACATTATTAACGATTAGCAACCTCAACTTATAAGAATTAAATCAATTATTAAATCACTTCAACTACTTATGATAATTATTAAACATGGAGCAATTTCCAAATAATATCAACTTGTTTATTTAAAATCAAAACAAATTAAAATAACACTTCTTAAGCTGACAATACAAACATTAAATTATTTTTAATATTCCCTTTAACTTTTTTTATTTAGAATGCATGTTAATGTTCTTTTTCCTCAAATGTTAATTATTTCTTTATCACAGTTGTCTCTACTTCCTCACTCTCTTAAATACTATCATTCCATTAATCTTAGATTTCAACATTTTATAATAATTCCTTATCTACAGATAATTATATATAGGAATTCTCTACAATCTCCTATTAACCTTATTTTGCAGCCAATATTTCAACTGCTTAATTAGATTCTTATAAATATTCATGTAATTAAGGCAATTAACCTCTAGATGTTAATACTTTACCTGAAATATAGTTTCTAAGAATGAATTCTTATTATGGAATTTTCTTATTTCCTTATTATTAAGCTTATTATTATTAATCAACAACACTTTTCTATCTGGGTGCTACTCTTGAAAAATCCTTCAAAAAATCAAAGTTATTTACGAAAACTGATCCTCTTTAATTGTCTTTAATTACCTAAGGTTGATTACGCTTTATTTCAATAGATGGTTATAACACTTATAATTCCCAAATGGCTGTCAATGGAATGTGTAATCCAGCTTACTATAATGAAATAATTTATTATTCTCCATTCAAATAAGTTCCATCTTCAGTATATTAAAAATATATTAATTCATAATTCCTTATTGATTTCTTTTCGATTCGTTAATCATTCCGCATAAATAACTTCATTTTCCAACTAGTTTTACTGTTGTGAGTTATTATAACCTAATGTCTTTGTACATCATTTAATCGTTTGATATATGCTAAACAACTTTCATCCTCTAACCATTATATTGGTTTTTCAATAAAATCTAAACAAAATTATTGCTTTGTATTCATTAATAAAAAAGGTTCATCAAAATATATTTATTAACCATCTTTTTAATATGTTTAGTATGCTTCTATTCTAAATAATGCTTAACTTGAAGGTTTACTACTCAGACTTACCTGAAATGCTTCCATTGATTATTCTGAACATTTATAAGATCCAACTAAAAAGTATTCAGAATCATAATGTTTTAATACTATCTCTTAACCAAATAAAACTTCTTCATCCATTTTAGTTTCTACAAAAGAAAAATATTAGTTCAATTCTGTTTTCAATCGTTAATCAAGTAGATCCTGATTTGCTCTAATTAAATAATAATTGCATGTTTACTTCTTATGAGATTTCATGAATTCATCATGAATTTCAAAGCTCCCTTTTGGAAGCACTTAAAACAATGATTCCCGAAAATTACATATCTTGGCCAAATTTGTATAAGTCATATAATACACATTTGTTTGAGTGTATCTATTATTATAACCATAATACTATACCCTTTTGTGACTATCATTCCATAATCACCCTAAATTCTTACAATTTAGCCATATCGAAGATTATACATTATATATTAATTTGTTATATAACATCATATATTTTTCACTCTTTTCTTAATTTAAGTACTTTCTAATTAAAAAAAAATGATATACTATAAATTAAATTCATCATTTATATTAAAAAAATCAATATTTAGACATTGTTATTAATATTATATTATAATTTTTTATTCAAAATGGATGAAGATTAAGATGTATTATCTATTTTTAATTATCTATTTAGAATTTTGTAGAAGATGATGGAAGTGATGATGATAAATTTGAAGAAACATGGAAGAAATAATATGAAGTATATTATTCATCTTAAATATTTAGTAATAGATGATACCAAAAAAATAAGATAAAAGACCTGAATCCAAACATGGAAGACCTGAAAGTTCCAAATTCACATAGAAAAAGTAAAGTATGAATGATAACACAATACCTATTTCTGTTGCTTTACAAAAATTCAATTAGTTAGTTACATTTAACAATATTAAAATTGAATAATTTTGGAAATCAGATTCTGTCAATGCCTCTCCAGAAGAGTTTGTATCATTTCTTGGATAGGCAGGTTTCCATATTTTTCCTAATTTACTTAGGTTTCACTTTTACATAAGAAGAAATTAATCAAGTATTGAGTGATTTAGAAAATGAATTTGGAAAAATTACTATTGAAAATATCTGTAAAAAAGTTTAAGCTTGGAATTCAAATGAAAGTAACTATTATATTTTTATTAATTTTAAGACAATATGCTTGAATTTATTAAAGAGAAAGCTTTACATATGGCATAAGCTAGTAAAAGGAAGTTTTCAGCTTAAAAGAAAAGTAAACCCTAATCTGCTTCTGCAACCAGAACTGCTCCCAAAGATTTTAGACCAATCAGTGGTATCTCTTATAAGAGTAAGTAATCAGGATTTACTGAATTCAAAATGTAATTTTAATTATATAATTTACAAGTGGTGAAGAAAGACCAGTATAAAATCTCTCTAAATATTATTTATAAAAAGCTAAAGAAAGAGAAAAGGAAATGGATAGATTACTTTAATTAACAATTTCTAAAGGAAAAAATGAATATGAATATGAAATGCTTATTAAAATGGGAGAAGCTAATGAATTATCATAATTATTAGAGAGTAAGATCACTTATAGAGCATATAAATCAGCATAAGGTAATCTTAAGGTTCATATGTATGAATTGGATAGATTCAATAAAGATATGACTCTAGAAGAATTTCAAAGAGAATATAATATGATAAAGAATAAATATAATGAAGGCAGAAATCTAAAAATATGGGAAGTTCTTTCTGAAAATAAAAAAAGCTAAAAAAGTTTATAACATTTTGGAACATAAAAAGATGAGATCCAATAAGATTCTTAAAATTAACATCAATCAAAAGTAATTAATAAAAAGGAAAGATAATCTGAATTAAAAAAGGTTCTTTTAGAAACTATGATGTTAACTAATGTTTTGAAGGAACAATTATCTGTTCTTTAAAAGAAAGGTATAGTGATTTAATAACCCTCTATGTGATATAATTTTATTTAAAATTATTATTATTATTTATAAATGAAAAGTTTTCAAAAGGGATATCTAGAACTTAATTAGAAATGGCTAAGTAGATAGTAATAATTTAAGTTAATTCAGAGAATATGAAGCACATCAAAAAAGAATGGTATAATAAAGAAAATTGACTCCTCCTAGAGATTCAAGAATATATGAATAAGTTAAGAAAACTTAGTTTTTAACTAATAGAAAGAGGGAGCTAATGAAATGGTAAACAATTTAGGAATAAAATACATAAATTTTAGCCAGATTAGTTAAAATTAACAATAGGTCTCCAACAGTAATTAATAATATTATATTAGCCTCCAAGTTAATGTGGAACTCCTAGAGGAAGAAGGGCATTGAAAGAATAAAAACTAAGAATAGAAAGTGAGAATAAAAGATTACATAATAAATTGATTGGAATGTATAAATTCTTTTTAAAATGTAAAGTTAGTCAGATTTGAAATAGGAAAGATTTTAGGAATCATTTGTAAAACATAAGAAAATTTAATAAAATATGCAAAGATTTTACTTTGACCCTAATTTACATAAGATTAAGTTAAGAGTTGATGCATTCTTAGATAGTGTAAATTCGTAAAGAACAAAT
The DNA here is from genome assembly GCA_000733385.1 of Paramecium biaurelia. Classification (NCBI taxonomy): domain Eukaryota; phylum Ciliophora; class Oligohymenophorea; order Peniculida; family Parameciidae; genus Paramecium; species Paramecium biaurelia. Next base: position 25,965 of record JPFL01000308.1, read on the forward strand.
GAAAGATCAAAAAGTTAATATTAAAATTCAAAATCGTTTAGATTTGATCATTCTCCTTTAAAGAAATTTAGAACTGTAAATTAATCTTCTTCTAAAGTTAGGGAGTGATGTTATAAAAATGTTGATATTCAAAAAGTGTAGTGTAATTTTATATTCATCTATTTCTTACATAATCTAAAGTATTTATACTTGAATTTTATTTTTACATTATGATATTGTATATTATACTTCTTCTTCTTAATATTATTAATTATGTTAAATTCTAAAGAAATAACAATTATTATAAAAGTATAAATATATATTTATATCATCTTATAATGATTTTTTATTTAATTTTATCACTAATAACAAAACTGATAGAATATGGACTTTTTTTAACAGATTTTTGGATTCGATGAATTTTAAAATGATTATATCTAATATTAATCTAAATTACTTACGAATTGATTATAAATTCAGGGTTGTAATAGGGATAATAATAAATGTAATTTTATGCTTTGTCTAATTCTTCTTTATCTTCTAAACAGAAAAAATGACTCTAAATTATAGTTTCTAAATTACGGTATTATTTAGGTCTATGAAGATTTATGGACTATCTTCAATCTTAATTTTATTTTATTATGGACTTTTATTTATCTTTTTCATCCCCGGTGAAGATCGATCCGAAGGATTTAAATCGAAATCATCAAAATAATTCTATTTACAAGATGATTTCTAATTTTCATGTTTTTTAATGACCTCATTCTATTAATTATGTAGCTATGTTGAACTTAATGATTTTCTACTTTATCTAGAAATTTTCATTTCCTAAGAATTTTGAATTTAACAACTATTATTCAATTACTAAGGTTAACTATTAGAATTAATTATTAACATATCTTGAATTTTGTCTTTCTCAGGAATGGTTAATACATTATTATTTTACTTTTGTTTATCTTAATTAGGCTACAAATGAGTTATATAAATATCATTAGGTATAGTATCTTCAGAATTGGAACTTTAATCTTCCCCATCAAGTTCTTAGATAACTTCTTTTATTGGAAAGTTATTATTTTAAGGGAATAAAGCTTTGTCCTTTTTATGAATCATTGGATCCAATTCTTAAAATTACTCTCTTACATCATCTATTTCACTTATTAATAGGATGCTATTTTTATCGAATGATTTAATTCTCTCCCTACTTGGAAAGAATCCCATTGCTTAAGATTGATTTTGTTAAATATTAGTAGAAGATTAAAAATTATAATTTTATGTTAATTCTTTTAATATTTCTGATTAATCTTCTAAAAAATAATTATTTTCCTAAAACTCTTCTCCAGCCATTCCTATTTGAAATAAATATTTTCTACTATTATTTGTTCTTTTATGATTTCTTTTATCTATTAATAGATTGAATATAATTATTACATTTTCTTCTTGGTTAATGATGATCATATTAATATTTACTAATAATCTTTTCTTTATCAGGCTTATAATGAAGTTTGTCACATTAAAATATTAAATGCTCTTTGGATTTACAACAAAAACATTTAAGTCCAATCAAACCATATTAATTATTTTGTAGAATCTAATCTTTCATATAAGTTGCTATTTCCTATTTTAATTTTTAAATTTACCAAATCTTGTCTATTATTTTTAATTGCTGCTAAAAAATCACTTCTACATATTTTATATGTTTCAACAGGACCTAGACTGACAATTGTACTTGTTCTAGGTAGTCCAGTAAAAAAGGATACTTCACCAAATGTTTACATTTCTTCTAATGATTTTATACCAAATTATTTCTTATTTCCACTCTAATAACACACTTTTACTTTTCCTTTCTTAATTAGATAAATTGAATCATCATCCCTACAATTTTATCTCAATATTATTTCATTAGGTTGAAAATAATTCAATGACATATTTTCAACTAATTTTTCTTAAATATTTTATGAAAATTAGGCTAATACTACAATTTTCTTAAAATATTTTGCATTTACAGTATTTTAAATAGCCTTCTATAATTCATAATCTATATATTTAATAGATTGAGAATCTGTCATGAAATTTTATTATTAAAAATCTTTTTTCATCTCAAATTTATAATTACTAAGTGCTTTTTTCATTAGACTTTAATCAACTGAATGATTATGCAAGTAAGATTTCAAATCAAAGTAGTTTTTTTTCAATAAATATTTATGAACATTTTAATGGAAAAAAAATAAGATATCTAAAATTAATCTTACTCTATTAATTGTAAAAATTAGCTGAACTAATAATGCTAAAAACAATTCAAAATTTGTATTGTTTACTAAAGAACTTGATAGAGTTAAATACTCATTTAAATATTCATGTAAATAGCTCAAGTAGGTTTTTAATTGTAAACTTAATGGTTCAAAACCAATCTCATCTTTTTAGGAAATAGAAATTAAAGAAAAAATATGGCAAATTGATACACCTTTAATAAATTACCAAACCAACATAATACCATGTTGTTATGATATTAGAGAATTTAATCTGATTAATCTAACAATTAAGAGATTCAAAATAATCAAAGCAATTATTGAAATTGATGAATTCGTTTCACAAAATTATAAAATAAAGATAAATGATAGATATTACATTATATCTTATACTCCATATCTTCTAATATAATTCATTTAAATTGTGGCTAAATGTGTTATCTCTACTCCATTTTTGTAAAAACATGTATTCAAATTTAAAATTGAATTAAAAACAATAAATGTTAATTAAACAAATAATAAGGCCTAAATTTAAATATTACTGGGATAAATTAAAATTAGTGGAGAAAAAATAATAGTAGTTAAATATGTGATTTGCATTAATAGTTTCCAAAATTATCTAAACTTAGATTGTCTTGGAATAGGAAGTCTTATTGAATACTTTATTTTATCTATAATGCTTTATTTGGTAGTATTTTCTTTAACATATGGTATTGAATAAGTTTATAAGAGTGTATTAACATAAGGTTATTTTGTAAATAAATTATTACTAATCTTAATTTTCTCTATAAACTTTTAGATAATTTATTCCATTTTTATTTTTTTCTTTCTTTTCTTCAATGATGGAGATGTAATTTTTCTCCTTTCCTATATCTATTTAAATAACATACTGCCAACATAATTATTGATTAAGAATTTTACTATTTACTTCTATTTGAATAGGAATCAAATATTTAATGTTCTTTTATATCAAGGTCAAATCCATTTAAATCATATGTCATTGAGTCTTTTGGTTAACAAGGATATTGCATAATGAATTCATTTAATGGCATTTATTAATGTTATTTTGAATGTATTTTTAAAGAAGAATTAGATTAGAGTCTTGAAGAGTTTGAACTTTGCAAATTTCCAAATTCTCTTGACAAGGTTTAATTCATTATTATTTTAAATAATTTAATATGATTTTGCGAACATCTTTTTTGAATTATTTAAAAAACAAGACTGCAAGTATGAAACATAATTATTATAAAAATTTAATAATTAATTACTTTATTATTCCTTCATATACCTTAGTTGCCCAAATATCTATTAAATTTATACTGACCTTACATAAAGGGCAAGATTCCTTTAATTAAGCAATTTCTCCATATGATTTTGAAAGCATATGCATACACTTTTATATGATTACTTCTTTAAGTTGTGTTTTATCATCACTACAACAAGCAGTTGTCTTAACTTTATGGAATTAAGATTATTCAAAAATGTGATCATCCTTCCTTAATATAAGAAAACCTTTAATTTATACTAATTAAGCAGGATTTTTAAGTAGAAATTGTTAAGATTATATACAACTTCTAAGTCAATTACCTAATATTTTAATTTATCTATTTCAAGTAAAGATTCATCATTAATTAATTTGGATTTTGATATTTTTTATGTGAAACATACATTATTCGGAAAATAGTTTTTCATATTATTTTTCTTTATATATAATTCTAATTGTTTAATTAATTCTCCATGATTTTAATTTACTTAAATCTTTTCTTAAGTGTATTATTATATCAATTATATGTAAATTGTTCTTTATTATTATTAATTGATTTAAACTTACTACTATCTTTCTTTTTCTTTAAATTATATTCGTTCAATTTCAAATTTCGTTTTTCTACTTATTTATCCTTTATTAGAACTGCTTCATTCATAGATTTTAGAATTATAATCTGTTTCATCCATCATCATCTATAAATGTATTTTTGAGCTTGAATTCATATATCATTTTTGCTGATCTCCTTTTCAAATTATTTAATTTTGTAATCTCTGGTTAATGTTAATAATTATTTACAATGCATCTTAGATGAGTTCCTTATTTTTATTATATCTCAAAATAACTATTCAAATTATTCTAAGAAATTACTCAAATTTATGACTTATTTACTTTTTTGAATTATCCTTCTAAATTATTACATAGTCGTAAATATTAACTATTAATACTCTAACATATTTATCTATCTTACATCATCTAAGTATTAAAAAAGCATTCAGATATTTATTTTCTAATTAATCCCTTTTTTCTTTACAATACTTTTCATTCTCAAACAACTTTATAGAAACCCTCTATAGGTTAATTCCAAGAAACTAAAAAATTTTTGATGTCTACCTTTCTCTCCACTAATTCTGTATTTTTTAATCCCTAATTGTTTTTTATTTAAATAATCCAACCTAGTTGCAAATGAACATTCTAAATTTTCAAAACATTTTCATCATAAAATTATTTCGAATATTCACACTCTTAATTCTGAAGAATTGAGGGTAATTGCAATTATTTTGGTTAAACATTAATTTAAAAATATAATCGAAAAATATCAACATAATGACATTATTATAATCTTGTATTGATTTTAGAATTATAAAATTTATGATCATAATGATGTTAAATTATCAAATTTACACTTGTAAATATCGATAGTGATCCTAGGTAACAATTTAAACTTTCAAAATAATTCATAAATTAGTTGTCATTGGTGATTTTCAAAAAGTTACTATTTCATTAATATCATATATAATTATAAATAGATAATAAATTGATCATTTAATGAAGTTTTGTTATTTTTATTTGATATATAATTTATGAAATTGAATTAAATTTACTAATTTTAAGAATAATCAATTAATCAACAAAAATTGATTTAAATTGAATAAAAATTAATGAAATTTCACTTTAAAGCATCAAGCCTTTTATTAATATAATCAAGCATTTATTAATCTTCTTTTTACAGGACATTTTTTTCGTTTGTTACAACCTATATATTATATATGTAATTACTACTTCTTTTTATGCTTTCTTTATCCTTTAGTGCTTTAAATAATCAAATACTTTAGGATTTGGTAAAGATGTTGCTGATTCTTTAATTTCATTATCATTTTTCTAAACTTGTTTTATAGGTGGAATATTTTTAATATTGTAAGTTGCATTTTATTTTAAATAAAAATCACCAACCTCTCTTGGAGATATTTTGATTGGTAAATTAGTCAAAGGTACAAGTTTATGTTTTTTAATATTTTTTTATAATTTCTCTTTACTTACACCATGATATTAGTGTTTTGATTAAATAATTTTAGATAGTGACTAATATTTTTTAAAATCATTTTAATGTTTTATGGTATTTTTTATTAAAATTAGTTTCTCTTAAAGTTCTTCAGAAATAGTAGGTTTGTGATTTTATTTTACATCTTTTATATATTATGAAAGTTTGTTTAATCGTTCCTATTTCTCTTATTCAATCGCATTTTCTATTCTTTTATATTATTCTTTAGCTTTTTGATATGAAGATGAATAATATTAGGCTTTAAACTTATTCCATTAAGCTTCTCGTTCATCCCATTAGACTCTACGTTTTTTCTATTTTTCAATATGAATTTAATTAAATTTATCTTCAAATTATTTAATTTCTTTTGCATCAAAATCAGGATTTTTATTTTGAGCAATTATTTTCTTTCTTTCTTATTACAATTAAATCATATATGTTGCATCTTATTCTGCATACCTTAGTGCAAGATATTTTTCTTTTTTCTTTTTTTCAAATCTCTTATTAGCTTCTTCTAATTCAACTTTTCGTTTTGCTTATTATTCTTCTAATTATTTTAAATACTTTTCTATTTCCTCTCTTTTTTTAGCATTTGTTGTTTATTAAAGTTCATTTTATTTTTACAATATGATTTTTTCATCTTACTCAATTTTTTTAAATTAATCATCAATTCTTTTTTTTCTTTAATTTTAAATGTCATTCCATTCCTGTATTTACTTTTATATGAATTCTTATCTTTATTTTTCTACACTAGGATCTTATTACCATTTTTCAACAAATTGCTTTTATAAATTAATTGAACTAATTTCTATTTCACTATTTATTAAATTAGGATTTGCACCAAAAACATGATGCTTTTATTTTCTTATTTATTTCTTTAAATGCTCTATCTAATCTTCAAGATAAAGTAATTTCTATAACAAATCCTGTCTTAAATTTTATATTTATTATTTTTAATCTATCTAATCTATTCTCAATTATTAAGCTATCTCATCTAATTAGAGTATCTCAGAACTTATTTATTTTCTTTTTTTCTCCAATTTATTACAATCAATTTTCATCAATTACTTTTACACCTTCTCAATATTTTTTTTTTCTATTTCGTTTTCAACATATTCATCATCCTCTTGATGATGTATCTCTTTTGCAATTTAGATATTTTATAACATTCTTTCAAGTGATTCTTTTACAAGTTTAGATGCTACTTACTTTGAATTTCCTACTATATCTTCATTTTAAAATTATTAAGAGAAATATTCACTAATGGATCCAAAATCTTATCGTGGACTAGGAATCATTGATAATGAATCATTCAATCTTTATAGAGCTTATGCTTATTTTTCTATTTTTGATAACTAAATTTCATTTAATATTTACATTTAATGAATCTTAACTAAGAATTTATTGTGTAACTGAGTCCTTCACTTCCTTATAAAATACATTAATAAAACCCTATTCCTTATTATTTTATTTTATTGTCAATCTTTATGCACCTTCTATTCTCTAAACTATTGAATCACCAATTAATTAGTATTCATCATTAGGTTTCTACCAAACTTCAATTCTAATTTCTGATGCTTTTTTATGTTCTAAAACAAACCTGTGATTCCAATTATTTCCTAGAACTGTTTATAACACTGTTGGTCCACATTTTAACTTTACTTAATAATTAGCCTAATCTGATTCATAATTTATGGCATCAATTAATATTTTCATTATTAAAAATAAATTATATAATTTATTACAAAATTATCATTACAATATAATAATTAAGAATATATAAGTTAATTTATACTGTACAATATATTCTGACTATATTGATTAATGTTAATCCATGAATTTAAATAAGAAATATATTCAAAAATAAAATCAATTTCTATTTACAAAATTATATCTATATATATATATTTATATATATTGATGAATGAGTTTTTGTTTAAAACATGAAAAACTATTACTTAGGGCTTTCTTGATTTTTAATAATATATTCATAAAAAACTCTTTTAAAATTTTATGTTCCAAAATAAAAGTGCAATAGAATATTTTTTAAAATTGTTTCTAAGAAATATTTTACTGTTACACAAATCATTAATTTATAAAAAATAAAACAAATGTCAACCATGTCTGATTGTGAAAGGATAATCTTTATGTTGCTCAAAGGATATCTATCTCTATAATGGATTTTTATCCTTTTTTGTTTGACTTTCAATTGGCAATCAGATTATGAGAAAAAGGATATTTGTTACCTTGTGTTAAAGGCAATCTAATATCTTATTCATATTTTATTTTTAAAAAAATTTGAGAGTAAGAAGACTATTTACCATTTATGTTACTATTTTATAATGGATATATATGGATTATTTCTTATAGAATTGAAAGCTAGGATTTTATGGATAATTTTATTATAAATGCTAATTGGAGTAATAGCTTTGGGTTTCATATTGATTTTACTTTTTTCAAAGACAATAAGCGGATATTTCTTCAATTTTTTTACTTGTAAGTAATCTATTAGACAAGTTGAAATACTTAAGACGTATTTAATCTTCTTCATATGTATAACATTAATCAGCAGCAATTTATTTCGATATTATGAGTATTCAAATTTTGATTTTTAGTATCAGATTTTTAGAGCACTTCAATACATAATTACCTTTTTGTTTTATAGGAAAGAGTAATATGGAATGGAAGTTTATCAAAAATAGGCATTTTTACTTCATTAGATACTAGATACTTTATTCAATATTTTGGGCTTGCTTTATATACAATATGGAAGCATCTTTTTTTGGGTTATTATAAGTTAAATAGCACTAGGATGTTTTCATTATTGTTTAATCTTATTAAATCTTGTTTTATTTACAATTACTAAATATTATTAATCGATGTGCGGTTATATATACTTCAGACTAACTAGATTAGTATCAGATAATTAAGTTACATAAATCAAAAGATTTATAATTGTTTACTTAATAGTTTAATTAGTGCTTACTATATATATTTGTATTAAGCATTATTAATAATAATTTGAATTTAATTTGCCTTTATCTTAATTAATTTACTTATTCTTGAGAGTCATATAATATTCATTTCATTTAATTGCTAATTAATATTATGAAGAGTTTGGTCAATAATTTAATTATCATTTTGCTTTTACGTTTATAATTGATGTGTATGGATTAGTCATTCTAAATTTATAAAGTTAAATATTTTGGATTATATTCTTTCAAATAATTTTAGGAATTTTTGTATATTATTTACTTTGTATTGAATTTGTAAGAATGGCAGAAGGGTTGTCCTCAATAAAAGTAATTGATTGTCCTTTAGAAAATCTAATGATAATTGTTTTTATGTTTGAGTTAGGTTTTTCTATCTTAGTTTTCAAATTTGAAGAAAATAGTGACTCACTTTACCTGTTATTTCGGATAGTTTTATACGCTATAAGTTTACTGATAATTAGGTTAATAGAAGAATTAGATAAGGAACTCTTCAAAATACTATGCGGTTTTGTTTTGGTTTTGATTATAGGGATGTTTGGTTGGGGACTTAAACTCCTTATATTCTAAGGTTATGTAACTTTTATAAATCTATCTTAATTACTTTTTGATTTGATATTAATTGGAGGTGTCATCTTCCCCTATAATGAGAATCAAGACGAAAATTTGATTTAAATTTGGCATATTTAAAAAGATTATAATTTATATACTTAATATAATTATGAGATTCCTTAACTACTTTGGTGGGTAGATTGAGATAATTAAAACTAATGATAATTAAAATAATTAAGAAATAGTTTAATCTTATATTATATAATAATATTTTTGTTTTTAATAAAGAGCATAGTTTTCCATAAGTTATAAAATACATATATTATAATTATATTAATTTTAACGAATATGATATTTGAATATACACTATCTTTAAATGATAAAATAAGAAGAGCGTTAACTTAGTAACATTTAACAAATTAAATACAAAAAATAAAATTGAGAAAGCCAAGACAAGAAATTCATTATTCTGTTCAATCTTAATTTCGAAGATTAGAAAATGAGAAATGGACAGAAATTTTTTAAGAGAATCAAAAAATTCATTAAAACTTAACAAATGTTAAATCTGTATTGAATACTACTAGTGACACAATAGAGTTTTAGGCAATAAAAAAAATGAATGTTTAAAATAAAACTACTTCTACATTACCAAAATTAAAGCCAAGATGCAATTCATCACAAAGAGCATGATAATTAAAATAACAATATATATTAGTATAACAAAAATAACTTGAAAAATTATAAATAAACAATAATATTCTTTTAAATTTATGCTTGGTATTTTAAAAGAAACCTCAGACTAATCAGATTCTGAAGATGGAATAGATGAATAAACCAACAATTTAATTGGAATATTTAAGGTTCGTAAATTAATAGATACTGACAAATAACCTACAGATCCTTAAGTAATGAAAATAAAAGAAGATCTTAATTGTCCTATATGTTTAAGTTTATTTGAATAACCAGTCTATAGTATTTATTTAATTGAATTCAGTAAAGGATTGTAGTCATAGATTTTGTAAGGAATGTATAGAAAAGAATATAAGATTACAAAAAGAAAAATCATGTCCAACATGCAGAAGAAAAATAGCAACTAGAAGAGACTTACGTGTTGATGATGTTTTGACTAAAATATTAAATACTGTAGTACCTGATGTCAAATAATATCGAATACAGGAAGAATTATTAATATAATAAGACATTAAAAATTTTAGATAACAAAAATAGAAAAATTAAGAAGACTAAAAATTGGTTAGTTAAACTAATATATTTTGCGATATATAACTTTATGCTTAAAATTAGTTAATTAATCAAATTGATAAAAATTTCATCAGAGCTCCTCTAATAACAACCGTAGCTGATATTATTCAATTAATTGGTCTAAAATTAAATTTACCTGAAGAATTCATCAAATATATTGATATATACATTAATAACGAAGTTTAGACATAAATGAATAAAACATTGGCAGAAATAAATTAGGAATATTGGGGGAGTAAAGATGATGATCAAATTTACAATCCAAATGATTTTCATAAATAGAACAATTCGGAAATGAATATTGCAAATAGATAAATTCATTATTCTATAGATAGATTTTATTAAGTGTATTTGTGAGTATCAGTTGATAAAAAATAATTCAAATTCCTTATAATTAATCTCTTTGTTTAGTTTTCCCAATCGTTTATACAATAATTTAATATCGTCTTTAACATTATAAAGATCAAAAAAACATTGAAGCTAAATTAAATAATAAAATATACATCTTTTCTATTAAATTTTCCTTTTTTATATTGATCAAGTTTATTAAATATTTAATACAGATTTTATTCATACAGGAATTATTATTTTTTGAGTCTAATAATTTTTTCATTTTCATTCCATTAATTAAATAACAACTTAATTAATGCAATTGTTGATTTTGAGAATAATTAGGAGATTGAATACGAGAGATGATTATTTTTAGCTGGTTTCTTACAAATGTAAGTTGAGCTCATATTTGAAGAAGATATAAATTCAGAAATATCTGAATATCTAATAAATCCATCTAAATCTTTATCTAAATAATTAAACAGTACAATCACATCAATATTTTTGAGTTATATTTATTCTAAAAAATATGCAAATTCATGTTGATTAACTTTACCTTTGTTTTTTAAATCCATAAAATGAAAGAAATCCATAGAATTGAAGTCTTTTTATTATTATAATTTTAATCTTATTTCTTCTAAATACATTTCCAATTTTAAGACTTCTAACCCTAAATCAATAAATTTCTATTCTTCATTAATTATGAAATTTTCTGTTAATTTTGTTGTTTATAGACTTTCTGTAATAGATGATGCTCTTCTATTAGATTAAAACTTTTTTTTATTACTTGCTGAAAAGGTTCTTGATTAAATTATTTGACCTACTTTATTATTACTAGCAAATTCATCAATAAAGATGTTAGAAATCTTAGATTATGATACTGTTTATTTTGGATTTTATTTAGAATAATTTTAATTTGTCTATTCAGGTTTTTGTAAAGGTTCTAACATTCTTCTAAACTCATTCAAAGTAATCTATCCTATTCTTTGAAGATCTATTCTATAAAAAAATGCTATCTATAAATTATTGTTTAAATTACTAGTTCTTCCTCATATAATAAAAGTCCATTTCTTCTAAAAAATCTATCAAAATCCTTAAAATTAAGAATATTATTATTTAGAGAATCTAAACTTTAAAACATTTAATCAGCATTATAGTAATTACTTAGTCTAGTTTTCAATCTTTCTAAATTTATAGCTTCATTATATTCTCTATAATTAATATTACAATTACAAATTGAATAATTAAGCTAATGTATAATCGATCGATTTTTCTATAGCATTTTTAGTTGGTTATTTCATTGCTGTGATTTCTCTCAATTCGCTATCAGTTTTTGGTAAAATTATGTTTAGAAAACTGAAAAAATAGGAACTATGAATAATACTCTTGATAATTAAGAAATTCCTTTAAAAATGTTTTATTAAACAATGTTGTAAGCTCTTAAACGAAAAAATCATTTTCTTTCAAAAGCTGCACTACTTATTCTGGTTTAATTTAATTAGTATTCATTGAATCTAATCTAGGGGTTTCTTTATATATTACCTTTTAAAACAAGCGTATGGATTAAAACTAGTTTTTCTGCATAATTATATTCTTATTTGTTCTGCTCTCCTTTCAGTGAGACTTATTTAATTTATGATCTCACATAGTAGTTATTGTGCATCTTTTGAAATACTATAGGCCATCTTACTGTTAATAATAATTATAATTTAATAATTTTGAATAATAATTATAACTAGATGTTATGATTCAAACACATTAATATGTGATAGGTTTTTCTAAATAAAAATGATAAAAATCATTTGATGTATCAAAATTTGAAAATTATATAATTTTTTTCATCTATCTCAAATAACTTGATGTAAAAAGTAATGAATTAAACAAGTAAAATAGAAATGTTATTTAGTTAATTGAATAAAGTATATTTCTATTAAATCGAGATTAAATTTCTTGTTAAATTTTATTTAAGATATAATAGTATTTATTAAAATTAGATTTTATTTTTCTTTTCTAAACTTTAATAATAATGGACATTTTACTAAAATTAATGAAATAATGAAAAATTAATGATTGAGAAGAGACTTTGAACATAATTTTAATTGAAAAAAGATTCTTATTTTTATATAATTAAAAAATTCTTAGCAAATTCAATCAAATAAAAATATAAATATTTATCAATATGGATTACTCTAAAAAACAATATTGCAAAATCAAAAATGAGTTAAGAGAATAAATCATCCATAAGATTCTAGATGAAAAAAAATCCATAATGGATGTAATTTAATATTAATATTTTAGGTGGCCTTAGAGTATAACATCTTATAGTCTACTTGTAAATCGATAATCAACACTTTTTAGAGAGAGGGCAGAGTGGGGAAAAAGTAAAATAGAATCAGAAAGCTAAGAAAAGTTACAACAACATACGAAATTGTATTAAATCCAATATATCCTTCAATGTCAACAATTGTTTCATCATAAAAAATAGAAAATTGTGTGGAAAATTCAAATATAGGATAAAAAGAGAAAAGTAATGAAAATTAGAAATTTACTGAAGAAAAGGACCTCAACAATTTCTGTATGATTTAATAATGGTGTGAATAGATTAAAAAATAACTACTTTTACTATCTCATTCAAATTAATTCTTTTAAAATCCCATGAATTTGTCACAGAAATGAGATATAAAATAAAATTTAAATATATCATACTATAATTAATATATATATAATTATTAATATTTAATATATATATTTTATGTAAAATATAAATTTCATTTTAGTTTATATCTTTTTGTAAATTCATCAATTTATTCTTCAAATGTAATATCTGATTTAGAGATATCTTTTAAGATAGGTTCATTAATTTAAGCATTTTTACTAAGTCTTAATTTTTAATTTAAGTTATGAAGCACTGTAGATAAATCCTTTTGTTGTTATCGATGTTATCCATGCCAAGTTAAATCACTCGATATTTAGGAAGATCCAATAGACTTCATTTATCTATTAGTGCTTATTTGAATAGGTCTCAAACTACTTTATGATGCAAATGTATCTATAGTATTTTGATCATTATTAATTAAGTTTTTTTCAACCGCATATTGATAAAAATCAGATACAGATTTTTTTTTAGTGATAGATTTATGATGTCGATTAGTTATAGGAAGAGATAAGGTTTATTTATTATTATTATTAGTGTGTTAGGAATAATCCTATCTTTCTGTATTTTCTAGTCTTTAATTTAGATTAGTAAGATATTAATTATTTTAAAAGAATTTAGTATTTAATAAAGATTTATCTCTAAATTCAGGATCTAAAAAATTTAAATTACTTGCTCTATCAATAGCTTTCTATCTTTCTCTTTCTTTTTATTTAAGAATAAGATCTAATTTTGGATCTTTAGAATCATCCTTAAACATATTCTAAACTTCTACTAATCTTCTTTATGCTTCAAGTTATTTAAGGGTTGGACCTTACACTTCTGCTTAATAGAGATGTCTAATTTTATTAAATTTAAGATCTCTAGGACTGAATTCATCTCTCATAACTGTTGCTTTGTATTATCTTGGTGATCTTAATTGAATTTTACCAGTGACTGCCAAAGATTCAACTAAACTGTATTATTCAGCTTCCTTTTCTGATTTAGATTATTTTCTTAATATGTCAATTACTTTAAAACCATAAATAATTCTTTTTCTTTGTTCTCCTTATTTTGAATACTAGATGTTCCATTTGATTGGTAAAGGATGATTAATATTATACAAAGCAATTAGGTTTCCAATTAAATCGAAAATCGAGATTTGACCATCAATAGTTGAAATCAAAATATACCTATTGTCTAATTCTAGGAAACTAATAGAAATTATCTGTTTTTTTGAAACTTTAAAAATGTGTAAATTTTTAATGCTTGTAAAATTCTCAGGAATGGAAATTTTTTAAGTTTCACTTTATATAAGTTACTCTCTAGCTTTTCTAAGAGGATTGTAATTGATTCTCTCATAAATGGGTTCTGTAGATTATAAATTATCTAAATTTAAAGAGATTCTAATTATATTGCTTTCTGAGGTTGCAAATAATAACTCAACTTCTTTTATATTGAATAACATCTTGGTAACAAATTCTTATTCAGTTTCTTCAGTAATATAATTATTTGAACCAACGTCATAAAGATCATATATTTCTGAATCAACTTAAATATGTTCCTTGATGTTGAACTTAACAAATATTACTTTTCCTTAAATAGTAGATACTGCAAATATGGGATAATTAGCGATGATAATAATATTGGTTATTTCTGTATCAAATTCTAGAACTCCAAGACATTTAGCAAATTCATAATCAATATAGTATAGTTTAGAGCCTTAAGATAAGAGAATGAGAGAATGATGAACAGATAATTCTAATTGGGAAGCTTCGAAATGTGTTATTTCTCTTAAGATTTCCCCATTCATTTTTTAAATTAAAATGCAATCTTGACATGCAGTAATAATTAGTTTATTTAATATATCTAATTTTAAAACACTAATGTCTGAATGTCCTTTTAATGAAGAAATATATTCACCATTATGATTATATATCTTAGCATTTCCTTTAGAATCTGCCAATATGAATTTATTAAAATAATTCAGTGGTCTAAATTAAGTAATATCATCTTCAAATTCTGATAGTAATCCATTCAATATCGTTTTAATTTTACCTGTGAAAATATCAAGGAATATAATTTATTTTTTAGTGGCCACAATTAATTCATCTCTTTATTAATCAAATTCTACTTTAACTGCATAATTTTCAATTTCATCATTATGTCTTATATCTAATTTTAAAATATTGACTCTAGATCCAAGAAAACTTAACATATTAATATCAGACATATCTAACATTTTAGTAATTTGAGTTTTCTTTCCAAAATTAAGAGATTGAAGACATGAAAATGTTCTAATATCCCATAATCTTAATGATCCACTGTCATCACCAGAGACTAATACAGGTAGCTTACCTACCATGACGATAGATGTTAACATAGAAGTATGTCCTGTCATTTTACCTATCTGAGTTACATCGTGAAATTTAGGATTAATGTCATATACATTGATGTAAGTAGAATATCCACATGTAATGAATACTTAATAGTAATAAGAATAGACTAAACTATGAATACCACCATAATCTTTGAGTGATAATGTAATTTTGATTTCTCCATTTTAGATATCCCATAATGCCACTTATTTATCTAAAGAAGCAGTTGCAATCATTTTCATATGAATAACTTCTACACATTCAATTATATTTCCCTAGATACATTTGTTCTGAAAGATTATGTTTGCTGATTCATTTAATAGATCCCAGAAGTATAATCTAAATGTACTATCTGTAGTAATCCATTGATTCTGATTTTCTAGAAACCAAATATTCGTTTAATATTCTTATGATGCTAGAACTGTAGAGAATATTCTATATTTTTTAAAGTCACCCTCATACATACAGAGGGAATGTGATTTTAGAGTCAAACCAATCTTAATATATAATATTTATCAATACTCTTTATTATCTATCAGACCAAGCAAAACTCAAAATGATGGTTTCTTTATCTTCATGTTAGGATATCTTGACCATTTATTTTAATGAACCATCTACATTATAAATATTAATTTTAGAGTCTAAGCTATCAAGTGTTATAATTTGTTTATTGCAATAAACACCTGTATGAACAATACCATTATGATGTCTGATTGAATCATTTTATAATGAATTTGGAACTATATGAAAAATTTCATTATCATTGCTACCAATAATTTTGGCTGATTCCTAGAATTATTAAATTTATAACTTACCACATCTATTTCTCGTATTCTTGTTTTGTTCAAGTTGAATTTCTTTGGATCTGATATTAAACGTTATGGCACCATTGTATTTTCACTTGTATCTACTTAACATACATAACTTGTAACATCTTACAAACTGAGTTCATTCTATTAACTAATTGCTACAACATCTTTATATAATTCAATCAATCCCATCACTAAATATAATAGTTCACTTTATTTATGATGCACAATAGGAATCATCAATTTTATAAATTCAACCATATTTAATCGTTTTGGTGGCCATTGTCTTTCCATCAGTAATAGTTCCTCTCTTTCAATCAATTCCAATATCTGAGATTTCTTTGATAATTTGTAGTCTGTGTTCTCAGTATCTAACATGCTTACAAGCACTTATTCGATTATCTGATTTACAGACATTCAATCTAATATTGTTATTTATATATAATTATATATATCAACATAATATATAATATCCATTATATCTCAGAACTATATTTAACCATTACTAAGATTAAATTTACTAGGATCAAAAGGTTAACCTTTAAATGGACTACCCTCAGCATCCCAAGCTTTCTTTACCATTTCCAATTATTATTCCTCCTCTGTTGTTGGTAATCCTTATTATTTCCTTTGTTAATCGTACATTATCTTTCTAATTGCCCCTTAAGTTTCAGAATCAAAATCTTCCAATGGTTTTGTATTCTCAACTTTTGTTGCATCTATTTCTTAATCTCCTTAAATAACAGTTTTCCAAATATTCTCTTACCCTTTTTCCAAAGTGATAGTCAATAGATTCCCCTCTATAGACCATACTGATTCATCGCCTTTTACTTTATCATATAACTTTCCATCTACAACCACATCATCCTTTACCTTCACTGTTAACGTACTTGCAGTAATCATCACCTTTATCTAATTTATTATTCCTATATATATAATATACATTTTTTTTATTAGATCCTTTTGGAACTTTCATTATTACTACAACATCATTACCAGATTAACTCCAAGAATATTTTTCTGTTTCTCCTCCATTATAAGTATTGATATATGGATCTATTTTTTGTTTTTAAGTAAAACTTTCATTCTTTTATTGATTTTATTCTTATTTTATCTTCACCTCCTATTAACCCTAACTCTCATTCTACTGAACCTACTTTTGTTGTTATTTCTAAACTTATGCCTCCTTTTTTAATTCTTCTGATTCTTTTTGTTTCTCTTATAATTCCTTCTACTTTTTTTAATATATTTCTAATTTCTCCTTATATTCTTAGGTAGATTTCTTTTTATGCACTTTATAATGTTCATCTTAATATTTTTTAAATATATTTCCTAACATATTTAAGGCTATTCCAGGTGGAAATCCCATCTTATCTCCAGGATCACCTAAAAATGATTTTACAATTCAATACATTCATAATAATAATCTGTTCTTCTCAATAGAAAACTGAATAAAGAATTTAACAACCCTTCAATTCCACCTGTTTCTTTTGCAATTAAAAAGAAATGTTCATCAAATCTATCCACCATTAAAATTGAGAATTTATTTTATTATTCAAATTTTTGATATTATATGATAATAATTTGTATTTCTAAATCTAGAATAATTTAAATGTTATATACTAATTACAATATTATGTAATAGAGTTAAAAGATTCAAATAAAGAAATTGAACTATCCTTTTTGGTATATATATTTACTATTCTTTTTAGATTGAAAAATATGAGGATTTAAAATTTACATTTTTCAATGACATTAAATAATCATAATAATCTATTATTAGAGATGATAAAAAAATTATAAAAATTTAATTGGAATTCAATAGAACAATGCATACAAAAAGTATAGTCATTTTTGCAGTTGAAAAAAATTTGAATAAGAATTAGTATTTCCTACATCACTTATCAAATAAGGAAGAAAATAATAGTCTACTAAAATAGTTTTGGGAATATTAGGAGTTTCGTTCTTATTTGTTGTAATTATCAAGTTCAAAATAATAATTAATGCCGTTTATATTTGTAGGGCACCGCTATCCGAAGAATTGAATAATTAATAAATATCAAATTAATAAATACTTGAAAGAATTAAAAATGATGAAAAAAAATTACGTTAATACTGTTTGGATAGAAAATAATAATAATACAAACCTGTATTATTGCCAATATATACAAAATTTTTAAATTGATATTATTCAAATTTTCAATCTTAGTTTCCCACTATAATTTTATAATATTATAATATAAGTTGTTAAAAAAACTCTAACTTTTATAAATTTACAAACAGAATTATAAATATTGCTGAAATCATTTAATAAAATTTGTTTTTTAAGAAATTATTATGTTTAGAATCAAGTAAATTAATTATAAAATATCCATTAAGGAAATGATTTACATATTCTAGATGATGATATTGTAGATAGCCACAATGGACTGTAATTATACTAAAGTTGTAGATGAACTATTGACTTCTACTTATAAATAAGAGTGGAGCACTGAAACTTTTAAGGTTTAATTTTTTATTCTATTAAAGCCCAACCGAAAAAGTAGAAGAGGATAAGCTTTATAAAATTTTATTCCTTAACAAGATTTGGCATAAAACGATAGTTACTTAAAAAGAATAGGTTCGATTGAAATTACTTTTCTTGATCCTTTGTATTATGAGGAGAGAGTACTTTACGGATTAGCCTATATCACTTTTCAAAAAGAATTGGTTTTAACAGATTGCTATAGGTAATTATTATTACAAATATTTAGTGTTTGGGAAGGATACACAAATTTTGTATACTAAAATTAATATGAATTAAATTTAGGATACTCCGAAATCTCTTGTTAGATTTATTATGAAATATCTTTCTTGTGGATTTTTTAAAATTATTGTAAGTTAATATTTATAGAAACAATAGAAGAACCTGAAGAATAATTAAAAGAGGGAATATAAATTGGAATTTATATACAAAATAAACAAAAGGATAATTCAAAATGTGATTTTTTCGAATCCTTATACATTTATGATACTAGAAAAGTATCGTAAGGTATTCATAAATAATTAACCCCACAAAACTAAACCCCAACCACCCTCCCAGATTAATTAATCTTAGATTATTAAGTATTTTTTTATAGAGCAATGCTTAATGTACTAAATACAATATCAATTTTTTGTGTTATTAAATTAATAAAAAAAATTTAGTTAAACGAAGATTAATTAGTTTAAAACGTAATTATAATTATAATTTTAGATTTCAATTTTCCCTGTTATTTTTGTGATAAGAAATGAGTTTTACTTAGGTTACTTTAATTTAATATTTGCTTCTAAGGAGGTATAAAATTTATCATGATATAAAGGACGAATATTTTTATTACTAAATTTTTGATGTGATTTTCTATTGGTTATTTTGCATGGGAATAGATTTGATATTGTGTTATTAAATTTTAAAAAAATAACTCTTAAACTAACAAATTTATGATTAAATGGTGCTATGTTACATTTATAGTAGAAAATGAATTTTTATAATTTAGGTTCCGCAATTTTATTTCCTATTGCACTTATTATTTCACTGTGGCAAGATAATGATTATAAATTGTTATAGATAATCGGACACTACATGATTCCTCAAATAATATATAATATTAGAATAGGATCCAATCCAACATTCATACCAGAATATATATTTGGGTTTTTGTCTTTAAAAGTTGCAGTTCCAGTATATAAATTTAATAAATTTAAGTTGTTGTACATAAAAGGATATATAATTAACTTTAGTTTTTTTTATCTTGAAGTAGATTTTTGTATTTACTTTGTTTTGATCTATCTGATATCAATTTTTATTCTATATTACTAGTATAAAAAATGTCCTCATAAGAATTTCCAAAAAGAATTTAAATACTATTAATAATGTACTTCTGAAGAATCTGATAAATGTGCAATTTGCCTATTAGATTTAATAATAATTAAGCCTGATTAATAAGAATAAGATTTAGACGGATTGTTGGAAAATAAAGTATTAATGATTACTCCATGTGGACATAAATTTCATCCTCATTGTTTAAAAACCTGGATGTAAGTATAATTAACTTGCCCTTGTTGTCGAAATACTATACCTCCAATTAGAGAGTGAATTTATGTACATAATAGTTTTATTATTACTAATTTTGATTGATAAACAAATCTATAAACTATATTATAGAGCTCATCTCATTTTAAGGTTGCAGAATTTCCTTCATTATGATATATTAATTAATCGCTCATTTGATTTTGATAATTTCAAAAATAATCATAACTAAATTTATTGTTTAATTAATTAATTAATTAAATTGAGATGATAAATCAACTAATTTTTCAATAGTATACATATTTAAATAAAATATTAATAATTATATTTCAATATATATATAATATAAAGTAATAATAATGTGTATATCTTTAAAATAATTGAATATAAATGATTTTCAGGGGAGACTCATATCTCAAGTAGAACCTTAGGATACCATTACTAGATTTGCCATTCCAGCTGTGATTAAATTCATAGATAATTTAGCTTTTTCTTTTTTGACTGTTTTTAATTAAAGGGAAACTTTTTCGAGTTCATCATTTTTATTTTGTAAAGCTTATTACAATTCATTTATAGTTTATTCGTAATCTTCATTTTTAGTATTGAGTGTATTTTATGAAAGAGTATCATATTCTAAGTTTTTTCTTTGTAATGCTTATTATAATTCATTAATTTCTTATTGTTTTTATTTAAGTCCAGTTTCATAATCTCTGATACCCAATTAACATGCTTATAATTATATAAGTTATTATTAAAGCATTGTATTCTTGATTTTTAATGCTTCTACTTAGGTTTCTTTTTCTGTAATGGTCACACATTTACTATCTAATTGTAAAACTAATTGTTTATATTCATACTAATCTTTAACATTAATTTAATTAAGATTCATTTATTCTTTGATAGGAGATTATTAATTAATGACTTTTGATTTATCAATAGATTGTTCTAATGATTTAATTTTATTCTATAAATCTTTTATTAATGTTTATGATGATGATTCATTTTTTAAATATTAATTATTCTTTTATTCTAATTATTGAATTAATTATTTTTAGGTATTAATTTTAGAGTTATATTGATCATTTTCTTTAACTTATTATTCTAAGATAGAATTGATTTATTCTTATTATTCTTTAATTTTAATTTCAAATGTTTTATTAACATTTTGTAATTATTCTAAATTTTCAATAGTTTGATTGAGTTCATCTTGTTTATATTCTAATTATTTTTCTAAGATTTCAATATCATTCTAGAATTTAGAATTTATTTATTATTATTCAAGATATTGTTTTACTTGATTTTTCCATTATGTAATTTCTTCATTTAATTCAATATTTTAAGTCAGAAGCAATTTATTTTATTCCATAAGATTAGTGTTTTCTTAAGAAAGGACAATCACTTTCTATTCCAACTTTGATAATTTCTCACAATATTATCCAACAACAGTGTCTTATTCCTTCATTAGTGATTCTATAAGTGCTTCATAATTTTTTTATGGAGGAATAGTTTTACTCCATTATTAACTGTTTGAGACACTTGAATTTGCAATACTTTTGGATGAACGAAAAGGTTCAACACAACTTGCAAATACACTTTATTATAATTATACAGTTTTTGGAACAACGTTTTTGAATTCTAAAACAACGCTAGATTATGGTTGAATATATGTTGTTTTATGATGTCTGAAAGGACTCTCTTAAGTTTTAATTTCTCTTAATGAATCAAGTTTAGCTATTAGACAAGATGCATCTCTAAGTGTTTTTATTGATTTATATAATACTTATTGAATGTTGTAGACTCCTCAACTTTCGATTTAAATATAGAGGGTCTAATTGTAGTCATTGATTTGTTAGCTTATCTCAATGGAACCAAAGGGATAGATTATAATGCCTATTTTTGTATCTAAGTGTTGGTTAACTGCTATGACATCAAAGTAGGTTCTTATATAAGTAGGATGATTTTACATATAATTTAAGATTGATAAGAATTTTCAACAGGTTTACTAACATTTGTTTTCATATTTTTATTTATCAGTTGATTTTCTACAATAATAACAATAAAATTAAAATATCTGCGAATAGAATAACAACCTCATTAAATTTATTTCTGTCAAAAATCTCTATTTCAATTGAAAAACATGAAAGACTTAGTATATAAGTTCTGTTCTTTTCTGGTCAGTGCTGTTTCAATAAAATTCTTCTACAAATATTAATTAACAAAATAATATGAATTCTTAAATTAGATAAAGACCTCCTCCACCAAAATTTGATTGGAAATTAGTATAGAATAAATAAATTGAAGAAACAAAATAAGTACCAGAATTATAGAAATCTGACAAAAGAAGACTTAAAAAAGTTAACCTATTAATAGATGAAATGTTGAAAAAGCTCTCACAAGTTAATTTTTAATTCTTAAATAAAATAAGTGAAGAAAACATTAAGGTTAAATGTTTAGAGATATTGAATAATGAATTAATAGAAAAAGTAAAATCGAAAAAATATTAATCAATAGCATGTGCATTGATTATATAATCATTAAGAATTCAACTTATTCCTTTAAGAATTAAAGAAGTAACTTAAATTATTGATGTTGATGAGAAGCAAGTACGCAAGATCTTAATTCAATTCAATTAATTTAAACCATTTAATGAAGATGCTTTTACAATAGCTTTCATGGCTAGAATTTGTACATGCATAGGATTTAATCAGAAATTTTAAACTTTATGCAAATACTTCTATTCATATTTAAAGAATTTAAATCTTGTTTAAGGAGAACACGAACATGTTATAGCATCTATTTTAGTTAAATTGACAGGAGATTTTGTATTCAAAGAGAAAGGAGGAATTAATTTAAATGCAGTATCTGAAATTGCTGGATGTTGTGAGGTCTCACTTAAACATCTTCTATAAAAATTATCACCATATTATTAAACTATGTTTGAATCAGCATTTGAATTTTATTAGAAAACTAAATGAAAGAAAAAAACCTTCTATCTAAATTTTATAATTAATAATAAAAAAGAATTTTTATCATAAATTAATAATTCATTCATACATAATTTCTTAATCTATAATGATGTCATCTAATTTGATATTTTCACTTAATGGATCATAATCCTAAACAATTAAGGTGTCTCCTACTCTAAGTTTTTTTCTATTCTCTTCATTAAGGATAATACATCTATATTAATTTATCAATTATAACCCTGCAGAACATCCATCAACTGGAGGTACACTCCAATCACTTGGTGTACAACATGCACATCCATGAATCATAATTTCTGTTCTTCCACACATTTTATCTTAATCATTACCGTCTATCCAAAATGAACAAGGTCTGTCAACTGGAGGATTATGCATTGTATTTTAACAAGTTTTTAATGTATATGTATTTGAAGGTGCAGGTCCTTAGTTCTTTAAACATTAAGCTGTAGGATCATTTCTATACTAATTTGTATCTATATAATAAATACTTTGCCAGCTCCAGAATATCCAAATGTACTAATTGATGAACTACCACTACCTCCAAAGAATCTTCCAGTATTAATAAAATAATAGAATGTCATTGAAGATCTTGTTGGCAAATCTTAACAACATGTTTATCCACAATTTCCAGCCTATGTAATGACAACAAATAAAAGGGCAAGAAAATATTTCATAAATTAATTGATAAATAATTGTCAAATGTTATAACAATTACTTCATTCTACTTCGGCAAATTAAGTATAATCTTCCAAGAATTGAACATCATCACCCAATGGATCTTTATTTTCAATAATTATAGTATCTCCTACTCTTAATTTCTTTCTATTGGCTTCATTTATGATGACGCATCTATATGATGTAATCAAATTTATATTTACCCTGCAGAACATCCATCAACAGGTGGTTCAGTCCAATCTCCATTAGTACAACATTAACAACCATGAATAAAGATCTCACTTCTGCCACACATTTTAGATTCATCTACTGCTTCAATCCAAAAAGAACAAGGTCTGTCAACCGGAGGATTATGCATTGTATTTTTGCATAATGTAATTTTATAAGTAGTTGCTGGAGCAGGACCTTTGTTCTTTATACATTATGAAGCTGGATCATTTCTATACTACATTATAGAAATAATATTAATTACTTGACCAGAACCTGAATATCCAAATGTTTTAATTGCAGAGTCTCCACTACCTCCAACAAATCTACCTGTATTAATATAATAGTGATATGTCATTGCTGCTCTAGTTTTGAGATCTTAACAACATGTTTATCCACAAGATCCAGCTAAAGTAGCTGCTACTAAACAAAGAATAATATAAAATTTCATTTATTTATTAATTGAGCTTAAAACATAATAAATGTATCTAATAAATAGTGAATATTATAATTAATTTCATGTTTTAGTTAATTAGATTTTCATAATTTACAATTTAAATCAATGTTAATTAAGAGAAGATAAATTTTTATATATTTAAGGTTTTACAGTATTTATTGCAAATTCTATAGTACGATCTTCTCCAACATTATCAAATTAATAAACTGAATATTCTTCATCAATTGCCTCTTCTTAAATTGATTCAGAATTTTATTTATTATTCTAAATCTTCTTAAATCTACTAACTTAAGTTTAGTATTATTATGATTATTAGGGATGAGATTCTTAAAATTAAATATGAAATAATGGATATGATAAATCCTTTTCGTTGTATCCATTTGCTTGAATTATCTTACGAAATAATTATTTGAACTTTTCATATTCTTAAGGAAAATCATTTGCATTACTAGTCTTAATCAAGTTTAAGAAGTGAATAAATTCAAAAGGAGCTGTTTTAAATGTAATTTCAGGTATTATTGATAATTTTATGTGCTCCAATTTCTTGAATTTCATTCCTTTATTATCTGCTTTTATTTTGAAAATGCTTGAATTTGTTACATATACTAACAAGATGTATGCTAATGACTCTAAATCATCCTTTGGTGTTGGAACTATTATAATAATAAACATTCTTACATAAATTTAAATGCTGGTTAATACTAGAGTATTTATTGAGAAAGAGTTTGTTTGATGTGGATTTATAGTTTTCCATACAACAAATTGATCCATGTTGTAACTTGAATTTATTTGCATATTTGAAATCACTAAGTAAAATTTCATTACCACTGGTTGAAAGCAATAGTTTTTTTGGTCTAATATTCCTATGTACTATTTAATGTTTATGAATGATTTCTAAACAGGTTAACTAAATATACAACTCAAAAGGTACTGTTTAAATAGCCATTAGACATAAAATAGGTAACGGAATCCTTCTGGACAGATAATTATAAATAAGCTTTATTGAGGGACCATGTCTTTACAGAATTTGATAATGATATTTTTAACCATTAATAATCTGATTTCCATAATTAACTAAAACAGGAACACAGTTGACTATAATTATAACAAATGTTTTATACCATCCTTTAATCTTAATAAAAATTACAATTCTGGTATTATCTCATTTTATTAGGTTTATCTACAATTGTTAATAAACTCTTACCTCTTCATCTTTATTAAATAAAACTTATCTTTATAATCTGTGTAATTGAAATCATTTAATTGTTCTTTATTAATGGCTACCTATCTCTTAAATTCAACTACTATTACCTAAATAAATATTATATTGTTTCCCTCTGTAAATATTCTTGATAATAGTATATCTATGTTCAATAATTATTGAATTAATAGTCTCTATAGTACTTTTGGTTTAAGATGTATTAAGCATTTAAATTCAATTAAATATTCTTAATTATATTGAAATTTCTAGTAATTACTGTTTTTAGGTAGAACATTTTAATACATCAAATATCCATTAAATCTAAAGTTATTAAGAGGTAGCTAAATTTGTAGATTCTTGAGTATATTAAGGAAATAGTCAACAAATTATCAAGTATATTCTCTTTAGGGAATGATGGTGATTTTGGAATAGGATAGATAGTAAACAATATTTCTAAGAAATTTTAGATATAATAAAAAATAAAACAATATACAAGAATGATCATTTTTGATTATTCTTTATTTTATAAACAACCAATAATTTATTTGAAATCTATGAGTTAATTTAGCATCATTAGATAGGGTTATAATGTTACTTAAATACACAAGGAGGCTATTTATGATGTGTTCACAAGAAGTTAAAAATAGAAAGTATTTGTCAATTAAGCCGAATTCATTCGAAATCAATTGAATCAACTTTTTGGTCCTTAATGGGTTGTATTTTTATGGGAAATTGGATTGAAATATGATTATTCCTATTTTAATAAAGAGGAATAAGTTTTTGAATTTGAATGTGATAATAAACGATGTCTGATTTTGAAATGGAATTTTGTTTAATCAGATTATAAACCTTTAGAGTATAAAATTTTATAATAAATTTAAGAGTTAAGTATTTGAGCAAAATGATGTGATTTTGGAATTAATTATATTTAAACATGTTACTACTATAATACTAAATCATTAAAAATAAGGATCTTCTAATAACTAGGTTGCATTTGGTCTTTTACTAGTATCTCTAGTCAACATTTTAAGAATTAAATCTTTTGCAGGTCCATCATATTTCATTTAAATTCTAATGTTAACTAATAATTTATTACTCTTTTGTTTCTATCTAATTAAATAGTTCTAACATAATTTCACTTTAAAATGGCAATTTCAATTCTACTACACAATAGAGGACAACTCCTAAACTCCAAATATCTGCTAAATGACCATTATATCCTGGAATTTCACTTTTTTTATTTTCTCTTAAACATTCTGGAGCAACAAATTGGAAAGTACCTTCTGTCCCTTTGACTCTATCATTTTCAGGAGTCATTTATTGAGCTGACCCGAAATCGCATATTTTAATCTGATGATTTTTGGTTAATAGTATATTGTGTGGTTTAATGTCACGATGTGCTACATATTATTACTATAGATATTGTAATCCCATAAGCATTTGCTTGAAATAATCTTTGAATGTGAATTCATCGAATTTCCATATTGATGTGAATATTTCTTATTTGTTTTCCCATTTCAAAATTTACCCCATTTCTGCATATTCTAAAACTACATATAATTTCTCTCTTTCATCATCATCATATATCTCAATCATTTTGGTTATATATGGATTATCCAATTTTTAATGAATTTCTATTTCTCTATATACTTCATCTAACAATGAAACATATTTTGTTGCTAAAATTAATTCTATATTAATTTACTTCCATTAGGATTCTTATACATTTTATTTTTCTTTTTCAGAATAAACTTATTAAACTTTTTTATTGCATATTCATGATTATCCTTTATAGCTAATTTAATTTTTCCATATGATCCTTCTCCAATTATTTTAATAATCTTATAACCATTTATGATTTTCTTTTTCTTAAAATTCATTATGATATAATCTTACATCATTTGGATCCCTTTCGTAAACAATCTCCTTAGCCTTAAATATTTTACATTATTTATTCATTAAAATTAAATAAATTAATCAAAGAAGGATCATTATTAAATATATTTGTATCAATTTTGAAATTTTACAGCATTATATTTTTATGTTATTAACCAAATTAATCATTTAATAATAAAACACCCTTTATTTTTAGAAATAGAAGTAGATAAGAATAACAATTAAACAATATATCTAAATTGGGGGTTTTATTTTCCCAAATGAAAATGTTTATCAATAAAATTACACAATTGAGATATATTTATTAGATTACTTTTAAATAAAGAATTTATAAGTGAATCCTAGGAATATTAAATATATATTTTATATATAGTTTTAGTATGGTTTTTTTATAATTAATTAATCAGTTAACTAATAATGAGTTTCTTAGAAAGTTATGACTTTCTACTTACCATTAGGCATTTAGAATTAGGATAAATTGATATTTGGAAGTAAAAAGAGAGTGGATAGTTGGCATATTGTAAAATATTACAATCAGATATTTCAAAATAGGAATTACATGAAAGATCAAATTGGGAACATGAGAATGTAATTGAATTACTAGCTGCTGAGTTACACAAATAAAATAATAATAGCTACATTTCAATATATTATGAATTTTATGATTCCACTTTATAAGATTATTTAATCAATTAGGAATTACCTATTGCAGAGACAGAAATTTGGAATCTATTTTATTAGATCTTATAAGGAGTAATGTTTATTAAATCAAAAAATTAAACATCAAATTTAAGTACAACTTGTATTTTCTATAATAATGGATAGATTAAAATAATGGAAGGATAATCTTATAATATGTAATAGTAATTAGGTTTAGTACTATTTGAATTATGCACAAGAGAATCTTAATATTTGATATTGGAAGAAAATAAAACAATAAATATAAATAATTTGAATTAGATGATGAATGAATGTAAGTACAGTAAATTATTAATACAAAAAATATATGACCTAGTAAATTCAAAAGATACAGATTAAATTTAAATAATATATGTAAGAACTCAAAATCTAATTAGAATTAATTGTCTCCATATAGAGATAATATATTATAACTAAAACCATTTAATTTTTCGATTACTATTAATACATCACTAACAGATAGAGCAAACAAAGCAATTAAGAATTACAAAGAAGTATTAAAAAGAGTCAATTATATGTATCAATTAGCTTTATGACTTTATACCCATATAATACACATTCATTTTTACTTTTTAGATTCCTCAATATCTTGTTCTGTAATAATTCCTCTTTCTTATAATTTTGTAGATAATAACTCTTTCATTTCACTATCAATTTCATTCTAATGTGAAATAATATAATTAAATATATATGCTTAACATTCTTATGGTAAGAATTCAAATACCTAAACAATATAAAAAATAAAATACATCAAAAATACAATAAAACATAAAACATGCATCAAACCATTCACATTTATCTGTCATATCTTTAACATCTAATGCAAATTGATTCCATAATTCTTAAGATTTACAATGTATTTATGCCAATTTTTGATATAAGAATGCTTTATCACCTAATGTAAAATTGTTTTTATTTCTCAAGAATTCTTAAACTATAAATTTTAATATATCTGAATCTGGCTATTTCATTTGTTTAATAACAATAATTAATTATAATATGTCATCTGGTTATATTTTATTCTTTGACTTCTCAAGTTCTTATTTAAAATAAGTAATGAATTCATTATTAATTATTTCTTATTTCATCAAAAATTTAGATATTAATATTAAATTTGAGATTTCTACAAAGATACTTTATGCTTTTATTGCAATATACTATGAAAGATCAGAGTTTTTACATCCACCTAAATGTAATCCTAATGCTAAAAGTTTGAGGTCTTATTATGTGAAATTTATTAATTATGAATCCTTTTTACCTTTCTACATAATTTCATTATAATCTAGATCAACTTTTTTTAAATGTCTAGTAATTGATTAATAAAATTCTGTTGATTCAATTTAATATTGTTTAATTATAAGTCCATAAACATATATGGATTAAGCAAGAATAGATGCTTCCATATCTGGAATTTCAAGAATAGTAAATATCAATTTAAGGAAATTTTCTAATTATAATTCTTCAAGAGGATTTTCAGTTAATAAAGCTAATACTTTTAAACTTTCATTAAAATCAGATTATCTAAAATATTAATATAAATTTTGATACTCTGAAAACAAGAGATGTTTATTTTATTCATATAATTTATCAGTAAGTTAATGATCTATAGTTATTGTTTCATTTGCTATAATCAAAAAGTATTCTAATTAACGAATGTTGAAATTTTCAATAAAAGGTACTAATTATTCTAAGATTGTAACAATATTTTATTCTACAAATATCTATTTATGAAATACAATTGTCTTCAGTTAATTCTTCTTTTCTTAAGAGAATCAACTTTTAAAATAATTCAATCATTTAATGCGGTTGGATATCTATAGTTTTATTTTCTTTTTTGTTTTAATCCTAATTATTGTTGTTATTTTTATTATGAATGAATTCTTATGAATAATTAAATCTGATTATTCTAGAAGACATTATTTTTGAAAGGGATTAATTTGATCTGAATAGTTATGAGGTTTTTTAAGCAATGAATCTAAGAGGAAAACTTCTCATTAATTTAATTAAAATACTATCCACACTTAAAATCAATGAATAATTTTTGAATATTTTCACTATGACTATAATAATCAATCAATTCAATTAGTTTGAGTTTGTCCTACGTACTGGGACCTCTTCCAATCTACTCTATTCATAGACAGTATTTACAATAAGTCATCATCATCATTCTATTCTTCTATTTGAAAGTATGCTGTATGCAATTATGATAAATTATAGATCAACAATTTGTGATTATTAAACATTGTTGTCATAGGTAAAAATGTCATTTATTTTGAAATTTGTTTCATCATTATCGGTTGTCTTATTAAATTGGATGCTAATCTAAGAAACATTATTAATATTTATGGATTAATTTCTTAACGAATTTTCACATAATTATAGAAATAAATATCTTATAGATGGAATATTATATTAAAGAACTAATTGTACTATTATATAATCCAAATCATAGTGTGAAGAAATGATTTAAAAACCTTAAATCATTAATCAGCCATCCTAGGGTTGTATAAAGAATAAAATAAAATTTAGTTTTTTCTCTATAATTATATTTAAATCTAACATTTATAATAATAATATTAAGCCATTGAAATTGTCTATAAATAAATTCATGTAAAATTGATTTCAGGAACAATAATTTCTTTACTCAAGAATTTAATTGTTAAATCCTCTTTACATAAAAATTCTAAGGGAAATTCAACAGCATGGCCTACAATTTATTAGGATAATTAATCATATTTGGAAAGGTCTCCTGAAGATTTAAACTAAATATTTTAATAAAAATTTTTACAATTTAATATTCACTCAAAGTTTTAACATTATCATCAGGATAACATGCAAATACTTATCTATATATCATTGTATTTCTACGAGTATTGAATCTAATTTATTCTTATAATTATTAACTTAAAGGATCTATAACTTAATCATATGTTAATCCAAAATGTTCCATATAGAGAGAAGTTCTCAATTCTTAAGCAAAAATTGATCTTCCAACTATTTCACCACCCATCATAGATTATTTTTTTTTCTTATCATAAATGACAATAGCTATTTCTGAATCTCTATTTCCAACAAGACTTCTATCATTAATATTTGCAGAACCTATAAGAGCATATTCATCATCAACAATCATTAGTTTAGAATGAATATAAATTTATTCAGATTTAGGTATATCTAATATTTTAGTATGTGTTCTTAATGAATAAAATTCAATATATTAACTAGGATCTTATATGTTGGCATCTTTTGCAAGTATTTCAAGAATTGAATTCTAACCTCTACTAATTGTCAAATATTCCCAATGTAATTAGACTTTTAATACTGCAGAATCTTTATCAATTTCTCCAGCAAAACCAGGTAATAATGGCAAAAATACTATTACTTTAAATTTCTCTTTTTTTAATGCTGCCTTTTTAATTCTTTACACAATGGCCAATGCAACTTTATTTTCTATAGTGCTATTGTCAACAGCACTAATAAAAAATTAATTTTCAATATAAATGAAATTTTGAGCTTCTGATATTAAATGAGTATAAGCAATTTAAATAGAAAATTCAGTATTTGCAGGTGAACAACCAATAGACCAATTTGATGCTGATCTTAAAATTTATGTTTCACATTCTCCCTTTTCATAGTTTATCAACAATCTAGGTTATATCATAATGCTTGATCTAAATTATTTATTATTTGGCACTATACTTTCTTCAAATTCTTCCTCTTCTTATTAATTATTTATAGGAATTTTCTCAAGAATTTCTATAAAGTCTTTATTACATTATTATTAATTAGGAAATATAGCAGATATTCTTTATTTTGGATCATAAGCATATGTAATTTAAGGTTTTAATTAATCTTCTTTAGATTCTTCAGTTGGATACTAACTTTAATATTCTTCCTTAATTTAATTCTTATACTTTTAAAAAATTGTATCATGTATAAAAGCATCCTAAATTTTATAATAATTTCCTGGATTTTTAGCATTACCTTATAATTAATGTTGTTTTCTCTTTTCAAAATTCTGACTAATCGTAACATGATTCCAATATTATTCAAAATGTCTTACTAAATCACTTACAGATTATCCACTAACCTTAACTGCAATATCATGCCAAGGCATTCTAGGATCGCTTCTATTTATTTAACTTTCTCCACTTTTATTAACATTCTCAAAATCTTTCATTCTATTATTTGCATAATCAATTCCTGGCCAAAATTATCTCCTTACATCTAAATCACTCAAAAAATGTTATTAAGTATCCATTCTGCCAAAACACAAATCAAGACCTCCCATAAATCCAACAGTACCATCTACAACTACAATCTTCTCATGATGACTCCATAATTAAGGAATTGGTGATGGATGTCTTAAAACCATTATATTAGGAGACAATCTTTCTAAAAAACATTTAGTATGATATGAATCATGTTTTAATGCTATTGTAGGTTCTAAATACATTAAAATATATATAGCCACTCCTCTATCTGCTAATTTCTTTAAAATCCTATCCAATCTAGAATCCTAATTGATTTAATCATCTTAATCTATAGCTATAGGTCTTTTCAAATAGAGATCTGGACTCATCCACCAATCAGTAATATATACATATTATTTGGCATTTAATAAGGCATCCATTACATCTCTGAAGTACCCTTCTCCATCTACATACCATTTACAATGACTCTCTTTTATTGGTGCAAAGGAAGAAAATCTATGAGTTTACATATATGGACATTCTTTTGTTGCTTGATTTAATGCTGTTAAGAATTCTGTAAAAGTAAAATAATCAGGAGCAACAAGTAACAGATGTCTTGTAGCAAATTCTAATTTAATGCCTCTATCATAACCAGTCCCTGCTTTACCATATTTCATTCTAAAATTGTAATCAAATACTAATTATTCTCTCATTTATGCTCTTTGTCCAAATGGACCTTTACAATACATTACTCCATTATTTGATATATAGAAATATCTAAATTCCATATTGAAATATATTACCTTTTTGACCATCTACCCCATAAAGTTCCACATCTAGTGCATCTACTTTCAGAAAATCGTCCCCCTGCTCTCTTTTTTAATGTGCATTCCTTATATTTTTTAAAATCACCATATTCCACTTCAGAAATCTCAAAAAACTTTAAAACATCTTAAGTTAGAGCATTTAGATCTTCATTCTATAGGAATTATTTCAAAAAATTAGACAATATTTATTATTTTTCTCTTGGTTAATCTTCCATACTTTCTTTTGTTACTTCTTTTTTTTTGAAAACAAAAAGTGGATCTGGATTAGTTGCTTATTCTAATTACTAGAAATCTTTAACTCTTTTTCTAATGATATATGATTAATTTAATATTCTGATTTGGAATAAATAGATATTATGTGCACCAATCTCTTCAATTCCAATTTCATCCTATAAATTTAAATCTCTCAAATAATTAATTGTCTTTATATATCCACATGATTTAATATTTAATCCACTCAATTACAATTTCTCTGACAACAATTACTAATTCATTTGATTTATATTAATTTTTACAAAACTAATTATAAATAAATTTATTAGTCTTTTTGATGATTAAATAAAACTATTAGATGATGATATTAATCTATTCATTAAAAACTTATGTATTTCTATACTTTTATAATTCCATAAAAAAAGTACTAAATAATCCATGATTACTTTTTCCATAATTCTCTATACATATTTCTAATTATTTTCAAATATCCAATTATTATTCTTGTATTATTTGAATACTAATTTGATGAAACATTTGATAACATGAATACTGAAGCTAAATTTATTCTGATTATTATTATTAATAGGAACTTTTTTATTGGAAATACAAAATGATTTAATCTATTCCTCCTACTCTTGATTAGATTTATGGTGTTAATTTTAAGAGAGTACCAATTTTCTTATGGGAAATGGAGGGAACCAATCCATTACCAATAAATGAGATAGATGAAGATTTGTATTCAGAAAAAAATTCACGTGAATAATAAAAAAGATCATTACCACCATTATAGAAAGTGGATATAAGAATTATGGCAGACAAATAGAAGAGGAGACAAAATGTTCACAAATCTCCCATTGTTTCTTCTTAATTAGAATAACATATAGGATTTAGAAATTCATTTTATAGGAATAACAAAATCAATTTACCATCCAGATAGAAAATAGAAGAAATTAAAAATAGAGAATTAGGTTTATACACAAAATATGCTCAACGATTCAATGTACCAAAAACTTAAATATGGAATTGATTATAATTTTAGTAATTAGTTGAGATTTATAATAATATTTAATAATACTATTTATCTGAATCCTGCATTTTGAATAATTCTAGTTGTCCAAAAGTAAGTATTCTTTTAAACAGTAATGAATTCAATATTTAAATTAAGAATCTTATAATATAAAATATAAATTAATTATAAAATTGATATAAATAAATGATTTTAAATTGTTGGATAGAAAACATCCTAGAGGTATGGAATTAACTATTATCATAATTAATATATTGTAAATTCATCAAACATAGAATATCAATCCATAGAACATTTGTATAGTTTCATGTCTTAGTAATACTTTAAATACTTAGAAAACTATTATTCAAAGAATAAACATATCTAGGTATATATTGAGAATGTATGTTAGATTTTTCATTTAAAAAATCTTAGAATTAGTCCAATAAGGTTATTCAAATCATAATTGAATCATAAAATAAAGACAATTCTAAAGTTGAATATGATATAATATAGATATCATACAAAATATTCAAGATGAACATATGAATGAAAATTAGAAGAATAGAAGAGTTCTATAAAAAAAAAGGAAAATTGGAAAGTAAATCTAACTGATGTATACATAATAAATTGTATACACATTAAAAACTATAAATTGATATTGGTGTAAAGAATATTGGAAAGATTAAAGAATATATTTTGAAAGGGATCTAACTTATAAATAAATTAGTTAATTATATTATTATTTAGTTATAAATTTAGGAATATGTATAATAATTAAAATAGAAATATTAATGAGTGAACCACAAATAAATCCAGAAGTTGATAACTAATCTGTAATTTCAGAAGAGAGTAACAATGATGATGTAGACGTGTTTGGACATGTTGAAGAAATGTAATGAAAAATTATGAATTCAGTGATAAGTTTCCTCTCTTAACGAGTATATTAGATAGTAGTTGGTTTCAAATATTAGTAAATCTCTTAACTATCTATGCTCTATTTGGTGATGACATTAGAATTATTGCTTTTGATAAAAGAGCTGATGATGGATTTGATGTAATCACTATAATATGCATGGTAAAATCATCAAATATAGTAGACAATATTTTCAATAGAAATTATCATTGCAAGCTTGGTTAGAGCTGACTATTTTAATTCATTCTTTTTCTGGCTGGATATAATATCAACAGTTTCTTAAATTTTGGATATCACCTTGTTCAATATTGCAGTTGGTTTACAGTAACTAATTTAAAGCTTAAATATATTTTAGAGGTTCTGTTGCTGCAAAATCCGCATCTTAATTGTCCTAAGCAAATAAAGCATCTAAAACAAGTTCAAAAGCAATTAGAGTTGTTCGTCTAGTTAGATTAATTAGGATAGTTAAATTGTATAAGGCAGCAAGTTATTCATAAGAATAAGCATTTAAAAGATAACCAATCCGAACTTAGACCATTAAGAAAAGCAAAGCAACAATTTATCCTTCTGTTTATGAAAATATTAATAATGTACCTATTGAATAGGAGAATCTAACTAAAAAAGAGAATAATACTGAATAAAGGGGTAGTATTGAAAGTCATAAAATAGAGGGAGAAGATAATGCTAATAGTTAAGAAAATAGAGAAAATTAAAATATGGTTGCATAATAATAATAAATTGACAATTCAATTCCAAAGGTTTTATAAGCTCATAGACAATCAATTAAAGAACCATCTTAAGTTAAAGTAAAAGAATAAAAAGAATCAAGAGTTAGTAAAAGGTTATCAGATTCTACAACAAAGAAAGTCATAATTCTTGTCATTTTATTGCTTTTAATAATGCCTTTATTTAGTTCTGATTATTATTTTGAACCATCTTATAGTTTAGCTTATGCAGCTGAATATTTTAGAGTTGTGGCTGAAATTCCAAATACAAAATTAAGTGAGATTAATTAAACTATTAATTTTGTAATTGATTAACATAAATCATTTGATACACCTGTAGGATATATTACAAATCCATTTACTGAAATAGAAAATTACTAAACTCCATCATATTAATATTTAAGGGAAAGTTCAAAAAGTTATTATTTTGAATTAGTTGATCCTGTATTAGTGGGATTAGATTACATTGGTGATCCTGTCATTCTTTTTGTGTCAGATAATTCAGATGTTGAGTCTAAGAATTCTATTATTAATATTGTAAATACTTTATTTGTGAGTGCTGTATTATTATTTGGAGCCATAGCTTTTTCAAATGATGCTAATAATGTTGCATTGAAACCAATTGATAGAATGATAGTGAAGGTTAATTTAATAGCTAAGAATCCTTAAATAGCTAAAGAGATGAAATTAGAATCTGAGGGAGCTTAAAAGGAAACAACTCAAATAGAAAATGCTATAATAAAAATAGGTGCTTTATTAGCATTAGGATTTGGTGATGCAGGTTCTGCTATTATAGGAACTAATATGGCATCTTCAGGTGATGTAGATCCTATGTTACCAGGTAAACGTAAATGGGCTATTTATGGATTTTGTGATATTCGTAATTTCACTGATGCTACTGAAGTCTTATAAAAAGATGTTATGTTGTTTGTAAATAATATAGCTGAAATTGTTCATTCAATGGTTGATCGTTATTAAGGATCAGCTAATAAAAATATTGGAGATGCATTCTTATTAGTTTGGAAAATCAATGATTCTCAATGGTATGAAGATGGAAATTAAATCAAATGGTAACAAATCTTAATCCTATTTAAAGGTCTAATTTAGAATTCATAAATTAATTAGCTGATTGTGCTCTAATTGCTTTCATGAAGATATATGCTAAAATTAATAGAGAACCTAAAATATTAGAATATAGAAATGATGAAAGATTAAGTTAACGATTACCAGGATATAAAGTAAAAATGGGATTTGGATTACATATAGGATGGGGTATAGAAGGTGCAATAGGATCAGAATTCAAAATTGATGCATCATATCTAAGTCCAAATGTTAATATGGCTTCTCGTTTAGAAGCTGCCACTAAACAATATGGTGTGGCTGTCTTAATCTCAAGTGAATTACATCAATATTTCTCTAATGAAGTTAAGAAATATACCAGATAAATTGATAAAGTTACTGTTAAGGGAAGTGTTAAACCTGTTGGATTGTTTACAGTTGAAATGGATGCTGATGATATACTTCCTAGTAAATAAGATTATCCTTAAGAGGAGAAATAATAAGTGATGTATGAGAAAAAGCAAATCTTTCTTTAGTAAATAGAATCTGGTGATTTTAATGGGGAATTGTATATTAAAAGAAATAAGGATCTCTCACTTATAACTAAGAATTTTAATCCAGAATTCTTGGTAATAATATTATAATAATTATAGCATCAATTTGGTTAAGGATTCTAAGGTTACCTATTGGGAAATTGGAAAGAAGCCCATATGTTGTTTGAAAAAGCAAAGCAAATAAAACCTAATGATGGTCCTATAAGTACTCTATTTAATGTAATGGGGGAAACTAATTTCAAAGCTCCTCCAGATTGGAAAGGATATAGAGAATTAACAGAAAAATGAATTTATTAAGTCTATTATGTTTTGCAATTCTTTTGTTTTAAAATTATCATTCTTTAAAAATATATAGGAATAATCATTTATGAAAGTTCAACATCAAAATTTGAATGAAGAAATCTGGTAATATAACTCTAAAATTTACAAATCCAAATAAAATCTGTTTAGTTTATTCTTTACTTAAATCCACAAAATAATCTAATATAGGGAAAGAATTATTACTATAGAAGAATTAGATAATATTTTAAGTGATTCTCATTACCTACCAAATGAATTAATTGGTTAATATGATAGTAGTTTGGAGAATAATGAACCAATTTTATAGACATTATAGAAAATGTTTTTGCAGAATTTTATATGGATTGGATTATTAAAATTTTTCTCAGTTATTTTTGTATTCACAACTCCAATTTTAATAAATTATTTGACTACTGCATTAGATTAATCAATTGATAATTTTTTAATCTACTCTGGTGCAGTCTTATGCTCAACCTTAATATCTGCCTTCATTGATACATAATACAATTATTAAATCAAGATATTAGAATTTAGATGTAAATCATTCTTAATCTAAACACTATATAATTCTATAGAAACTTAATCTAATTTAGATCTTATGAATCTAATTAATATTGATGTTAATACAATTATGAATTTTTTTATAAGTTTTCATGAATTTTGGTCTTTAATTCTAAAACTAATAATTGGAATGACTATTTTGTATTTGCAAATATAAGAAGCAGTTTTTGTAGGATTTGCTATAGCTATTATTTTAATGCTAATCAATTTTGCAATAGCAAATAAAATAGGTCAATATTATTCATCAGGTTTAAAATATAAAGATTTAAGAATGAAGGCTATAAAAGATTTTATTTCTAATCCTAAATCTATCAAATTTCTAAAATGGGAAAACAAATGGGAATCTAAAATAATGAATATAAGAAATAAAGAATTTGCTGTTATTGCAGGTTCAAAATGGTTAGATTCACTCTGTGTTATATTTTGGTCAATTACTAATACTTTGATATCTTCTATTACTTTATACATATATTCATAAAATAACGATTTAGATAATGTATTCACTATCATTTATGTATTTTCTCTATTAACAAATCCATTAAATGCATTACCTTGGACTTTGGCAGGAATGTTATAAGCAAAGACTTCATTTATAAGAATTAATTCTTTTGTAATAACAAGAAAAGATAAAAATAAATATGAAGATGGTATTTAAATTAATCAAGCAGAGCTAAAATGGGACTTTGACAATGAATTCACATTGAAAATTCCTCATTTCAAAATTGATAATATAATATTCATAGGAGGAAAAGTGGGATCAGGAAAATCTTCTTTTCTTCTTTCACTTTTAAATTAAATGAAGATTTATTCAGGTTTTTTTTAAGTAAATTAATAGTTTTCATATGTTTCTCAATAAAATTGGCTTTTTAAAGGAACAATTAGAGATAATATTATAATGTAATCGAAATACAATACTGAGTTATATCAATAATGTTTAATTTAAAGTAATTTAATTGATGATATATAACAATATCCAGAGAAAGATTTATTTGATGTAGGTCCTGATGGATCTAAACTTTCAGGAGGATAAAAATAGAGAGTATGTATCTGTAGAGCTTTGTACAATTAAAATAAAATTTATCTTATGGATGATATATTTAGTAGTTTAGATCCTTAAGTAGGAGATAGTATTTTTAATAATTTATTGAAATTAAAGAAACCAATAATATTTGCATTAAATGATAATCATTTATAAAGATACAAAAAATATGCAAATTAAATTATAATTATTTAAGATGGTTAGCTTATTTATGATTAACAGAAAATTGAGATGTATTTTCAAGATTTATAAGATATAATATTTGATTTGAAAGAAAAGAGTAATAATGTTGTTTAATAAGAAACCATATAGTAACAAAGTGAAAATAATGAAAAGGTTCAAATATAGAAAGCTTAAAATTCAATGTCATTCTATTTAAAAGCACTAGGATTAATGAACTTTTTATGGATATTAGCTTCATTAGCCTTAATGTAAATATCATTTAATGTATATGATATATGGCTAAATTCTTATATTAATCAGAATCCAATATTTATATTTAGTAATTCATTTGAATAAACTTTATTCTTCTTAGTAGTATTTGATATTATAATCAAATTATCTAGAGCCGTATCATTTGCTTATGGTAATTTAGTTTAAGCCAAAACAATATTTAGTAATTTATTGAGTCATGTAATATATGCAACATGTTCTTTCTTTGATTCTGAAGAGAGTGGACAAATTTTAATAAGATTTTCAGATGATCAAAATGTAGTTGATAACAGATTCCCATTTGAATTAAATTTGTTATGCAATCATATTTTTAATTGTATTGGAACCTTTATTGTGTTAATTATTCTTTAGTATGAATTGATGTTGCCTGTTATTTTGTCAGCATTAATATTTTATAGATTATAATAATTATATAGACCAACTAGTCTGTCATTACGTCGATTGGATTCAGAAACTAATTCAAATTTAACAACTGTAATTTTTGAGTAATTCAAAGGTATTTTAACTATTAATGCATTCAATAAAAGGGAAGAATTTAGAAGTATTTAAATATATATATATTTTAAGACATCTTTCTATGTAAATTAACTCAAGCAACATAAGTGTAATGGTGTAGTAGAGTAATCGCATTGTGGTTATAGATAAGATTATAATTAGTTGCATGTTTCATTGTATTTTTTATACTATTATTCACTGCTCTAAGTTTATTGTATGATTTTTCTATCAGTAAGTCAACTTTATAATTATTATTATATTATTCCTTAACTAAGATTAGTTTATTTAAAGATTTAACATTATCTTTGACTACTTGTGAATAAGAGCTAGTATCATATGAAAGATTAAATAAGTACTGCAATAATTCTATGGAACAAAATAAAAGCTGTAATTATTCTAAAGAGATCAAGTTAAAGGATGTTAAATTATAGTATTTTAATGGATAAATGGCTTTGAATGGAATAAATATAGAGATTGAATAAGGGAAAAGGATTGCATTTTGTGGAAGAACAGGCAGTGGAAAATCTTCAATTTTGGCAGTGTTATTTCAATTATATACACAAACTGATGGAGATATGTCTGTGCCATCAAAATAACTTTTTGAATGGAGAAATAAAGTAGGTGTTATTCCTTAGTTAGGATTTGTATTTGATGGAACTTTGAGTGAGAATTTAGATTGTAATGATTAAGATTTAATTTCAAAGTATATTCCAATGGATAGTTAAGCATAAATTGACTCAAATTAAATTTCTTAAGGGATGAGATAATTGATTTCATTTTCAAGAGTTGTATTATAAAATCCAGATATCATTTGTTTAGATGAAGCTACAGCAAGTGTAGATTAATCAGTGGAAGATTTTATATAATAATATTTGAGAGAATGTGGAAAAACAATAATAACCATCTCACATAGATTAGAAGCATTGAAGGATTATGATCGAATTTATTATCTGGAAAATGGAGTCATTGTAGAATAGGGTTCATTTAAAGAGTTGGTTGAATTAGGAAGGGGATTTGCAAGTTTGAGGAATTGTTGAATTGATTTTATTTTTTTATAATTTAATTACCTATTTATTAAATATTATATATGAATATCTTATAGAAAAATATAAAAAGATATTAAATAACAATCTTGAGAGTATTTATTTAAATGAGAAAGATAAACTAAAAAATTGAATAATCTTGAAAAAAATAATAAGTTTAATTTATATTTTTACTGGTTAAAATTAATAAAAATTAGAATTTATGATAAATTTTTATCTGATATATTTGAGTATCAGATAAAAATAGAATAATTAATTTAAATCCAAAAATATTAGAGATTTTTAATTTTCTTAATGAGTAAAGACCAAAATTATAGTATTTTATAAAATTTTGAATATTATATGAAAGTTAATATTTATAACATTATAAATATTATCAGAAAAAGATTAATATCTTGATTAAGATAGAACAGTTGATAAATTATGGTAGACAGGGAAGTTTTATATATTTTTAAATAAATTTAATTAATAATAATAGAATTGGCCATTTTTTCTTTTAAGTCTTTACAACAATCATATATATTTGTCAACCTATTACCTTACAATGATATATAGAGGCATATAAGAATTTAATTGTGAGGGTTGTAAAGATTAAATTTTTGAATGGGGAGAAGGATAAGTTATTTATCTTAAAATGTAATTGAATATTTGTTACTGGAGTATTTGAGTAGGAGAAAATGATATAGAAAGGAAAGAGTAGTATGATGTACATGTAACAGTTTGGAAGGAGAGAGGATAATGTTTTATAGATATTTTGAAGGCAAAAAAACAAGAGATTAAGAAATGTATGTAAATATTTAAGTTTTTAGGATATTTATATATTATTATGCTGAAAAGAATTTATGAGATATATAATTTGTCTATTATGATTAATTTTTTGATTATTAAATTATTATATATAAAAAAGAAGATGGGCAACTGCACTGGAATTTGTGGAAAGGATATGGTAGCATAAACGATTGAGGATAAGAAATAGAAAGTTGATCTGGAGGATTAGTAATAAATAGAATAGGCTTTGGTTGTTGGAAATGTGCCATAAGATGATGCTCAATAATAAGCTTAACCTAAGGAAGAGATTTTAGATGAAAAAAAGTAGGAACAACAGTAGGACGATAAATAAAAAAATGAGTCCTACAATGAAAAAGTTAAACTAGTTGAAAGCAACGAAGCTTCAGTTAATCCTCATAAAGATAGTTAAAATAATCAACAACAAGTTCCTGATGAATAGAAAGAGTATGAACCAGTAACTTTGGAGACTGGTATTATCTTTGATTTACATTAAAGGTGCTTCTTATGCTGGTTAATGGAGAGGGAAAATGAGATGGGGCTGGGGAAAATAAGTTTGGCCAGATGGTAATTAAAATTATCATTTTCTTAGGTTCTGTATATGAAGGATATTGGTAGAATGATAAGGCATGTGGTAAAGGCAAATTAATACATGCTGATGGAGATGTATATGAAGGTGAATGGCTTAATGATAAAGCAAATGGAGAGGGCAAATACATTCATAACAATGGAGCTCAATATGTAGGATATTGGAAGGATGATAAATAACATGGAAATGGTAAGGAGACTTGGCCAGATGGAGCACATTATGAAGGATAATATGAGGAAGGAAAGAAACATGGAAAAGGGAAATTAGTATTTGCTGATGGTTCCATGTATGAAGGATAGTTTGATAACAATGACATACATGGATTTGGAGTGTATGTTTGGGCTGATAATAGAAAATATTAAGGAGAATGGAAGAGAAACAAAATGCATGGCTAAGGAACAACAACTTGGCCTGATGGACGTAGTTATGAGGGAGAGTAATTAATATTTTACTATTAAATAAGCTATGAGGATGATAAGAAACATGGATAGGGAACATTTATTTGGAGTGATGGGAGAAAATATGTAGGAGAATGGAAAAAAGGTAAATAACATGGCAAGGGAATATTTGTAAAGCCAGGAGGAGAACAAAGAGAAGGAGAATGGATTGATGGTAGAAGATAAAGATGGTTAGATGAAGCTGCTGGGGATGGACATAATGCTAATAATTGATAATAAAGATATTTTTTTTTAATTCCAATTTAACTTTCTTATTAAAAACTTAAGTATACTTCATTATACTTTGAATATGAATAGTAATTTATATTAATTTGATTACCGTTCTTGTCAAATATCTTTATTTTATTTTGTTATAATATTTTACAATCATCTAAAGATTAGCTATTTTTCATCCTTCTTTAGTGTTTCTTGTTTTCCATAAATGTTCATAAAGATGGATGTTAATTGCCTTTCCTCTTTTAAATCCTTTTAATAACTTCATTC
>JPFL01000309.1:0-66669 GCA_000733385.1 Paramecium biaurelia
TTAATCTTAAAACAATCTAAAATCCTTAAAATTTTTAATTTATTTTACTCATAATTCTATTTAATATGTTTATTAAATTTTAGTTTATAAATCAACCCTTTTTCAACTTTAACTGTTACTATCAAATTTTCTATACTTTATCCAAAAGTTAAACAGGATATAGAGGATTATTC
The DNA here is from genome assembly GCA_000733385.1 of Paramecium biaurelia. Taxonomy (NCBI): domain Eukaryota; phylum Ciliophora; class Oligohymenophorea; order Peniculida; family Parameciidae; genus Paramecium; species Paramecium biaurelia. Next base: position 174 of record JPFL01000309.1, read on the forward strand.
ATATCCATTAAATATAATAAAATCAGTGAAAAACTATGATAAGATAGGATGACAAAACAAAAACTTGTAATCTATGTCTTAAAATAAAAAATATATACATTAAATGATGAATGGATGATTTAATAATATGTATTTTATAAATTCTAATTATATTTAATTTCTTTTTTTCTATCTATTTAATAATATAAGTGGAGAAAAATTTATAAAAAAATAGAATTAATTCTGTAAAATCCTTATTTAAATATATGATTACAAATTAGTTTGTTAGTTTGAAACAATAATCAATAATATTAATACATTTAGTAAGTCTAAAAAATAATGGCGAAAATTGAAGAAATATTTTCTAAACTTGATTGTGCCAATAAATAACTTCAATTATTGAAATATCATTAGAGTAACAGAACATTGATTCTATCTAATGCTAAATTTCAGAAACTCAATTTATGAATAACTATCAAATATAAAGAGTGATAAAATATTATAAAAGCCTTATTTAATAATTAAAAAAAATTCCATAGTAGAGATGATTATATATTTCTGATGCTAATTCTATTTGTATTAATTATTAAGGAAGAACTTGCAAACCAAAATCTAAAGTCAAAGTTCACAAAAAATGAAAAAAGTCATTGATTACAGAATGATGTTTAAATAGAATAACGAATAACAAAAATTAAAAATTATGAAATTTAACCTATTTTAAGATTAGATTATTCCATTATTTTAATTAACATGAAAAAATTTATAGTTTTAGCATTCTTAGTTGCTTTTTGCTTAGGCTAAAGATTGTCTTTTAATGACCCAAAATGCAATAAATTCTTAGAAAAATTTGGAACAGCTGATAATCCTAATGGCACTGGAGCATCAAAGATAGCTTTCACAGGAGATATTTCCTTCATCACAGGAACATCTAATGTTAAAGTAAATTTGAGATATTCAGATGTGGATCTCTTTAATGATGCCAGTTTATTTGGTCTTGTTTAAGAAGATGGAAAAACAGCAGCAGAAACATGTCTTGATCTTAGACTATATAAATTCACTTCAAATACTTATGCTGATTAAGTATAAGTGAAGGATTTACCCATTACAGCATCAAACAATTTCTCAAAGTAATGGAGATATTATTCATTCACCATTCCAGGTGCAGAATTAGGAACTAGATTAGTGCAAACATCCAATAGTGCATAATACATTTACAAAGGATTTTATGCTATTGCCTATTATGCTGCAGGTACTGAGGAACTCTAATACACATTCTATTTTGAATTCTCTGTCACAGTTGACAGGGCAACTGGCGCTTCAGTTGATACATCATTCAAACCATTGAGTCAGAAATCTACTATAGATTGTACTCCTGGTTAAGCTTGCAACGTAAAAGCTGACACTATCTTAAAATGGTGCACTGATTTGACATGCACATCAAATGCCACTCCAGATCTTCATTTAAATGATCAATTTGTTCTCTAATAAGTTGTTACAACAACTGGTATGGATTATTATTTGACTGGAACTGAGGTTTGGTATACTGGTAATGGATTGAATAAGAAAGCAACCATAGTTTCAATCAATAATGCAGTTAAAGGTTAGACAATAATTCAATTAAAGGCTGAAATTGCTTGGAGAGCAGTCACTATTAAAGTTACCTCCACTTTATCAACAACTTAAACAGGAGCAAGAAGAATTTTGGTTTAAACCACTTATGATCCAGTAAGTGGTCAAACTGATGAAATTACATGTATCAAAGCTGAAGGATCACAAACATGCCCCAATTGTGATGAAGAAGAAAAGGCAAATGGATATTCTTCATGTGAATCATTTTCAAAATAGATTGGATTTATTTTCTTGGCTTTATTGTTAGCATTTACAATTTGATTTTTTAATATATGTCCAATCATTTATTTAAAAAAAAAAAAATAAACTATACATTTTTTCATTCTTAAAACCTCTAAATAAGCTAAAAGGTTTTATACAAATAAGAAAAATTGTAATAATTTCGATTAAAGAAATATAATATTAATTAAATATTATATAATTTAACTCAAAAAAACCATATAAGTCTAAAAATAGTTATAAATACATCGTCAATTGTCTTTAAAAGAGAACCATAATTTTCTAAACTCTTATTGACTCTGCTTTCATAATTTGTTTATTTTCTGAAATAATTAAACCAAATGAGAGATAGAATATTGGCATATCATTATTTAAGTTGAATAGAAACTTTATTAAAATTAATATTATAAATGAAAACATTAATCATTGTAGCATTCTTAGCTGCCTTTTGTTTAGGCTAAAGATTGTCCATTAACGATGCGAATTGCAATAAATATATACAAAAATTTGGAACAGCAAATAATCCTGATGGCACTGGAGCAACAAAGTTGGCTTTCACGGGAGATGTTTCCTTTGTTACAGGCACAACCAATGTTAAAGTCAACCTCAGATATTCAGATGTTGATCTCTTCAATGATGCAACATACTTTGGACTTGTTTAAGAAGATGGAAAAACAGCAGCAAGCACATGTCTTGATCTTAAACTATGGAAATTCACATCCAATACATATTCTGACCCGGTCTAAGTGAAAGACTTAGCCATTACAGCATCAAACAGTTTCTCAAAGCAATGGAGATATTATTCTTTCACCATTCCAGGTGCAGAATTAGGAACTAGATTAGTTCAAACATCCAACAGTGCATAATTTATTTACAAAGGATTTTATGCTGTTTCTTATTATGCTGCAGATACTGATCAGGTCTAGTATACATTCTATTTTGAATTTTCTGTCACTGTTGATAAGGCAAGTGGTGCTTCAGTTGATACTGCATTCAAACCTTTGAGTCAGACATCTACTTTAGGTTGTAGTCCTAATGCAGCTTGCAGCGCAAAAGCTGACACTATCTTAAAATGGTGCACTGATTTGGCTTGTACTGCATTTGCCACTCCAGATCTTCATTTAAATGATCAATTTGTTCTCTAATAAGTTGTTACAACAGCTGGTATGGATTATTATTTGACTGGAACTGAGGTTTGGTATACTGGTAATGGATTGAATAAGAAAGCAACCATAGTTTCAATTAATAATACAACAAAAAGACAAGCAATCATTTAATTAAAGGCTGAAATTGCTTGGAGAGCAGTCACTATTAAAGTTACCTCCACTTTATCAACAACTTAAACAGGAGCAAGAAGAATTTTGGTTTAAACCACTTATGATCCAGTTACCGGAGAAACTTCAGAAATTGAATGTATCAAAGCCGAAGGATCACAAAAATGTCCCACATGTGATGAAGAAGAAAAGGCAAATGGATATTCTAGTGACAATTGTTCATCATCATCATCATCGTCTAAAATAATCGCATTTGCTTTCCTGATGTGCCTACTTATCTTGATGTGATTTTATTTTTCATAGAAATTTGTTATATAACAAATACATTTAAATTTATCATCAATATGTAACTCTTACCAATAACATTTTTATTTTGGTATCTTCATCTTTAGTTTCTTAATTATTCTCATTAATATTGTCAATTTTTTGTTTTGCTTTACTTTACTAATTATACTAATCATATATACGTTATTTTAGATCATAGTAATTTATATATGTCTAAAACTCAATACTTCTCTTCCCAAGATACATACTTATTTTCTATATAAAATTTTATAAACTAATTATTATTTAAATTTATATTTCTCCAATTTAAAAATGAGTCAATCTGATTTAGATAGACAAATAGCTTAATTAAGAAACTGTGAGAATATAACTGAAGGGGAAGTTAAAGCATTGTGTACAAAGGCTAGAGAAATTCTTGTTGAAGAAAGCAATGTGCAGAGAGTCGATGCCCCAGTTACGGTATAATATTTTTAATATCAGATCTGTGGAGATATTCATGGCTAATTCTTTGATTTAATGGAATTATTTAAAGTAGGAGGTGATTGCCCAGATACTAACTATTTATTCTTAGGTGACTTTGTTGATAGAGGATTTAACAGCGTGGAAACATTTTTATTATTATTAGCTTTGAAAGTTCGTTATCCAGATAGAATAACATTGTAAAAGAGTTATTAATGTAGAATACGTGGAAATCATGAATCTCGGTAAATTACTTAAGTTTATGGCTTCTATGATGAATGTCTCAGAAAATATGGATCATTAAATGTTTGGAGATACTGCACAGACATTTTTGATTACTTGAGCTTGGCTGCTGTCATTGAAGAAAAGATATTTTGTGTACATGGTGGATTATCACCTTCAATAAAGACTATGGATGATGTTTTAGAAATTTAATTATGTAGATTCGAGCAATCGATCGTAAATAAGAAGTACCTCATGATGGAGCTATGTGTGATTTGATGTGGAGTGATCCTGATGGTATCTTGATTTATGATTATTTTAGAAATTGAGGGATGGAATTTATCTCCAAGAGGGGCAGGTTATTTATTTGGTGGCGACGTTGTAGATGATTTCAATAGAAAAAATAATATTGAATTAATATGCCGAGCTCATCAATTAGTGATGGAAGGATACAGAGTTATGTTTAATGAATAATTAGTAACTGTCTGGAGTGCACCTAATTATTGTTACAGGTATTTTATTTGTAATTTAATTAGATGCGGGAATGTGGCTTCAATTCTGGAATTAGATGAAAACCTTGCTAAATCTTACAAAATATTTGAAGCTGCACCATAAGAAAACAGAGGATTACCAGCAAAGAAACCAATTCCTGATTATTTTTTATGAATAAATATTTATGAGTAATTTAGATTAGTGGATAGCAAAATTAAAGAATTGTCAATTCTTAACTGAACAAGAAGTGATTTCTTTGTGTACTAAAGCAAAAGAAATACTTATTTCTGAAAGCAATGTCGAAATTGTTCATACTCCTGTCACAGTAATATAATTCATCTATTAGGTTTGTGGAGATATTCATGGGTAATTTCATGATCTCATTGAGTTATTTATAGTAGGAGGAAATTGTCCTGACACTAATTACCTATTTTTAGGAGATTTAGTTGATCGCGGATTTAATAGTGTTGAAACATTTTTATTACTCTTAGCTTTCAAAGTGCGTTTTCCTGATAGAATCACCATGTAATAGTTACCAATAAATTTAAGTATTAGAGGAAATCATGAATCAAGGTAAACAACTTAAGTTTATGGATTTTATGATGAATGCCAACGTAAATATGGTTCTGCAAATGTTTGGAGGTATTGCACTGATGTTTTTGACTATCTGACAATTAGCGCAGTCATAGAAAATAGAGTATTTTGTGTTCATGGAGGATTGTCTCCAAATATTGTAGAAATAGATGATGTAAACTTAAATGAAATTATTTTAAAGGTGAAATCTTTAGATCGAAAGCAGGAAGTTCCACATGAAGGAGCTATGTGTGATCTATTGTGGAGTGATCCTGAAGATATTATTGGATGGGGAGTATCTCCAAGAGGTGCGGGATATATATTTGGAGGAGACATTACTAAAGAGTTCAATAAAACTAATAATTATGATTTCATATGTCGAGCTCATTAACTTGTTTTAGATGGATACAAAACAATAGTTTGATGATCAATTAATAACTGTATGGAGTGCTCCAATTACTGTTATCGTGTTGGAAATTAGGCATCAATATTAGAGTTAGATGATAATTTAGAAAAAAAATTCAAAATTTTCTTAGCAGCAAATGAGGAACAAAGAGGACTAATTGGTAGGCATCCTGTGCCTGATTATTTTTTGTGATAAATATTATTATATATACTCAATCAATAAAAGTTTTCATTCTCCTACTATTAACGCTGCGATATGAATTTGGGCTATGAGTTCGAATATTGATGATTGTTTAAGTATCTTCATTCTTTTAATTGGTAGAAACTTTCAGTTTTATTCTCTTTATAAACTTTCCCATTGTTGTTGGGCTACTTAAAACCTTATGATGATTGAATTATTTAGAGTTATTAATGTTTAGTTCATTTTATTAATTGCAACATTGAGTAAGCATTCCATTCAATTACTCTAATTCTTGCTCATTTGATTTTCGAAATTTATCATTATTGCTTGCAAATCTGAAAAACTATCTATGATAAAATCTTTTTTTAAAGTAATTTTGAGAAACAAATTTCTTTTGATCAAAAAATGTTTTAACTTAAGCATAAGAACAATTTCTATCTTTAAGTAATTTCGTAAATTATTCTATTGCTTATTTTTCTTATAATTTATATTCATCATATAATTAATCCTTTAAAATATCATCATTAGTATTTCTTGAAGATAATAGATTATATTTTTGAACATAGCTTTTTTTAAAGGTATAGGTAGATGTATTTACTCTTCAAGTTTCTTTCTTTTATTATCAATTTCTTTAATCAACTCTTATGCTTTAATTGATCTAAAATGATGAATAGATGATAGCAATTACAAAAAGACAACCTACGTTTTGCTATCCCAGAAACGTCTCTTCATAAATAAATAATCTTACTTCTAAATATCTTCTCTTGTAATCTTATAAGCAACTCCGATTTCACTTTTGCAAACTATATCATATTTTGTTTTTCCCCACTAAACAAATATAGAAGATTTTATCAAAAATTGACCTTCTTTACTCAAGAATGCTTCTTATCCAAAAGATTCTCCAGGTCCTAAAGTGCATCTAATTATAAATATAAAAATTAATACATACTACATAACTTGTTTTTATAAGAGAATTGAACCGAAAATTCACCATCCCTTACAACATAAAAGTGATTGCAATACTCATTCTATTTAATTATTGCTTAATTAAGGGTCACTGTAACTGGTTCAAAGTGATAACTGATTGTTTTTATTTCTCTAAAAGACCAAGAACTAAAAAATGGAAAAGAACATAAAAATGAAATCTTATTCTAAATTTTAGCAATTTCCTAAGCACCTAAGATAGATTTATAGTGATGTTTTTCCATTACTGCAAAAACACAATCTTCTTTTGCTACAATTGTTGCTGTTCTTTTCGCATCATTAATTAAAGCAAGTTCTCCAAAACTTGCTCCAGCTTTTAATATATTTACTTCCTTAAGCTCAAATTATTGGGGATCATCCGGATTAGGCAATCGAATATTAATTCCCACAGATCCTTTTAAAATAACATAGAAAAGACTCCCTGAATCTCCTACTTTAAAGAGTATCTGAAAGGAATATAATGATATTTTACATCTCCTAATTTAATTGTTCTATATGATAGTACTTAAATGCAACGATGAAGCATTTCTGGTGATTATTCACCAAGTTCTCTAAAAAATGTTATATTGAGTGCAAAGATTAACAGATGATTAAGTTCTTCAGGGTTTCTACGTATAGGAGTAATTTGAAGAATACGAATGCATTCAGCAAATAATTATTGCTTATCCATTTTTAATTAAAAAATATGTGGAAAGGCTTTTTGAGTATTTTTGGTGGTTTCCTCACCCATCTTGTTACAGGTGGATTCTATTGTATGCTTCATTTATGAGAGTAGTTTGGGGCAATATATCAATGAATGTCAGTTCTTACTATCGCTTCAATGGATACCCAGATACTGAAACAAAAACAGTATCTGCTGTCTTTCCAGCCATATACTTTGGGATTGCAATAGGTAGTTAATTTGGTATTCATTTGGCTCGCCGTTTTGGTCATAAGTTGGTTAGTATATTAAATATGGTGTGCTATTGTGCATCAATGTATGCAGCAACATATAGCAACTTTTACTTTTTTGTTTTCTTTTAAGGTTTATTACCAGGTGTTTTCATTGGAATAGAGTACTTAATTCCAGTTGACAATGCATTGAAATTTTTTCCTTCTAAAAAAGGCATGGTCACCGGATTAATACTTTGTGGATTTGGATTTACTCCACTTGTTTTTAATCCAATATTATAGAAACTATTAAATCCAGATAACATTCTTCCAGTAAATGGATACTATCCTGAAGAAGTTGCTGAAAACTTGATGAAAAGTCTAAGAATTGTTACCACCATTTATCTAGTTTTGGGATTGATTGGAGCATTTTTGATGTAATCAATAAAACAAAGTGACGATCATAATGACGACACATATAATCAGTACTCATAATTATTAATATTGATAGGAAATTATTATAAAATGACGCACAAGTCAGTGTAAATACTTAATTTGACATACTTAAGACAAAAGAATTTTGGTTAAGTACTTTTTAAGTATTTTGTTTAACTGGTTTTGGATTCATCCTCATCTCTCATTATAAGGAGTTTGGTATTGTCCATATACCAGATGATTAGTTTTTTTCATTGGTTGGTATGATAGGTGGATTTACAAATGGGTAAATATATTTCATTAACATTATAGTCTTTCTCGTTTTCTTTGGAGTTTCTTGCTGGATTTTATCAATTACAAGTACCTTGTCTTATTAACATTGTAATGCAATGGTTTTGGTCAGCAACAATAAATACTGATTGCAGATTCCAAGATACTATTTATGATATGGGTTATACTTACTTACTTACAGTATGGAGGATTATACACATTATTCCCTGGAATATGCACAAAAGTATTTATATATATGAAGGATATAATAGTAATTTGGTACTAAATTCGGTCCTTTGGCATATAATATGTCATTTAATAGCATTCCTTTTTCAAATTTGACTTAATTTCTATTAACGCTGTATTTCCATGAGTAATTCATGAATGGGCAATTGTTTTACATTTATGTTGGAATCAATTTTCTAGCTCTTGTTATTTAAATCTATTTACTAATAAGTGAAAGATAAAGAAAAAGGTTAAGTAGTGTAAATTACGCCGAATGAAGTATCTAATAATAATAATGTCAACTTTATTTATTTATATATATATATTATTATATGGGAAGTTGTAATTGCATTCCAAAAAAGCTAGGAGAAGAAGAAATCTAGACACAAAGAGGAGGGAGTGAACACTAAATATTGGATAAAGAGAAACAATAAGATGCACAAACTTTTACTCATGGTTGATTTAATATTCTTATTCAGAGGACAATAAACCAGCCAATGATGAATCTTAATAACTTGTTCAGAGCACCAAAGGAATTCGAAAAAAACTTCCTAAAATAAGCATGATTAATGGAGGTTATTACGAAGGGGAGTGGTACAATTGTATGAGGGATGGCATTGGATTGCATGTAAAATTGAAAAAATTCATTAGAGTGTTGGGCTGATGGAGGTTTCTATGAAGGGGAATGGAAAGCAGATAAAGCTGAGGGTAAAGGAAAATTAGGTAACTCCATTATCATAAGCACTTTTAGTACATGGAGATGGCGATATTTATGAAGGGTAATGGGCCAACGATATGGCGAATGGAATAGGTTCTTATGTACATGCTGGAGGTGCCAAATATGAAGGAGAGTGGTTGAATGATCAGTAGCATGGAAAAGGAGTTGAAGGTTGGCCTGATGGCTCTAAATATGAAGTATTAAAAATCTCTAATTCTAAAGGGAATGTATACATTCGGAAAGAAAAATGGAAAGGGAAAACTGTAATTTGCAGACAATAGTATTTATGAGGGAGATTTTTTTGGATAATGAAATAAGTGGGTTTGGCAAATATACCTGGAATGATGGGAAAACTTATACAGGAAATTGGTTAAACAATAAAATGAATGGATATGGTGAAACAGTATGGCCAGATGGGAAAAGTTACAAAGGAAATTATTTAGATGATAAAAAACATGGCCAAGGAGTCTTTTCTTGGAATAATGGCAAAAGATATGAAGGAGAATGGGCTTTGGGAAAGTAAAATGGCAAAGGTGTAATCATAACTGAAACTGGAGAAAGAAAAGCTGGAATATGGGAAAATGGGAGAAGAATCAAAATAGAAGGAGAAAATGATTAAACAGCTGAAGGAGAAACCTGATTATATTAATTTTTAATTCTCATTATTTTTTTTACTCTTGTCCAAAATCATTCTACCATAAGATAAAAAAAGTTTAGAAAATTCTTTTAAAAATTAATAATGTCTAACTTAAACTATATGTAAATTAGATAAATTCTATCGATAATCGACATTTTCAATTTATATTCATGACAAAATGAGAACTTATAAAATTTGCTAATAAATGATTATATTATAATTTTCAAATCAATAAAAGCATAGTTACTAGTCCTGCAACTAATATGTATCCATTACTTACACAAGTATCACTAGAATATCCATTAGCAGCCTTTTCTTCCTCACATGTGGGGCATGTTTCTGATCCTTCAGCTTTGATACATGTAATTTCATCAGTTTCACCACTTACTGGATCATAAGTAGTTTAAACCAAAATTCTTCTTCCTCCTGCTTAATTTTATGATAAAGTGGAGGTAACTTTAATAGTGACCGATCTCCAAGCAATTTCAGCTTTTAACTGAATGATTGTTTGGCCTTTAACAGCATTATTGATCGAAACTATTGTTGCCTTCTTATTCAATCCACTACCAGTGTACCAGACTTCGGTTCCAGTTAGGTAGTAACTCATACCATTAGTTGTTACAACTTATTGGAGAACAAATTAATCATTTAAATGAAGATCTGGAGTGGCAAATGCAGTACAAGCCAAATCAGTGCACCATTTTAAGATAGTGTCAGCTTTTGCGCTGCAAGCTGCATTAGGACTACAACCTAAAGTAGATGTTTGACTCAAAGGTTTGAATGCAGTATCAACTGAAGCACCACTTGCCTTATCAACAGTGACAGAAAATTCAAAATAGAAAGTGTATTAGACTTAGTCAGTACCTGCAGCATAATATGCAATAGCATAATAGCCTTTGTAAATAAATTAATTGGAGTTTGTTGTTTGAACTAATCTAGTTCCTAATTCTGCTCCTGGAATGGTGAATGAATAATATCTCCATTATTTTTGGAAGTTATTTGATGCTGTAATTTGTAAATCCTTCACCTAAATAGGATCAGAATATGTATTTGATGTGAATTTCCATAGTTTAAGATCCAGACATGTGGTTGCTGCTGTTTTTCCATCTTCTTAAACAAGGCCATAGTATGTGGCATCATTATAGAGATCAACATCTGAATATCTGAGGTTGACTTTAACATTGGTTGTGCCTGTAACAAAGGCGACATCACCAGTAAAGGCAATTTTCGTTGCCCCGGTGCCATCAGGATTATTGGCAGCACCAAATTTTTATAAGTACTTATTACAATTGGCATCATTAATGCTCAATCTTTGAGATGTTGCCAAAGCAATCACAATGAAGCTAATAAGCATGGTTTTCATTTATTTATTTATTAATATTATTGAATTTTATCTCATCAAAATCCTGAATTTAAATAATAAAATATTCTATTAAAAATAGAATTGGTTAGATGAAACAATTTTTAATTCTCTTTCAATTTAACAACACAAGGACCTTTTTTATAACTTGTGATTTCTTCTCCCCTTATAGCAAAATACAAATCCATTATTTTGATCAATTCTGATCAATTCTTCGCATCATTTATTAAAATTTATCTCAATTTATCAAAAAAGCATTTGCGATGTATACTAAATTGCGAGTTGTAATAAATCAAGGATTTTGTGATTATTAAATGGAGGTCGATGGAATCCAAGCAGACTGACTGCGTATAATAGTAAGGAAAAGAAAATGTAAAACTATGATCTAAAATAGCTGCCAACTTAATTATTTTTGGTTTAATAGAATAACTGTAAACAGGTATTTTATTAGCTTTATATAGATTTCATTATAAAAAAAAAGAACGATCACAAAGAAAGAATTTAAAATAAGAATTCAAATTTTATTGAGTATTAGATGTTTAGTTTCAATTAAAGTTATGATAAGTCAAGGTAGGCTAATGTAAGTCAATAAAAGACAATAAAAGAGTCTCTGAACATCAAATCCTAAAATAGAATATTTTAGTATTTCTAAATATTTTTGTAATTCAAACTATATTTATTATATTCTATTAATGAAATCAATGAAAGACCCTGGTATAAAGAAAGAATCAAAGGAATAGTTATCATTTGCTGCATAATATATAAGAATAAAGCAAGAAAAGTAAAAATTAAATACTTTTGATATCTAATATTATTTAACCTCCTTGATGGTGATATAAATATAGACGCTTCAGAAATGATAAGAGAAACGATATGTAAATAAGGTTTATCAATCAAAATTGACTGAAAATGTTTTAGATTAAATCATATTAAAGATTCAACAAATATGAATTAGAATCTGGGATTACAAATTTAGTTATTAAAATAAGAAGAATTATATTAATTATAAAAGAATTATTTTTAATTCTACAATTTCTTAATTTAAAAGAAAATATGAGGAAAGTGTGAATAAGATAAGTGAATTGGAAGTCTAATTGTAATAATAAAGAGAAAATTAAGAGTAAACTTAACTTTATGTCTCTTTACCACAAGATCTTTCAGGCGTAGATTACTTATTCAATATAATGAAATTCTTTATACCAAATAGGCTTTTATTGGATTGGTCAAATATAAAGAGCCTACGAACAACAAAATAATAAAGAATCTGTTCCTTAGTGATTATAGATTTATCAAAAATTGTTCAAAGCATTTGGATAAGAAGTTGAGTGAATTAATAAATTATGACAAAGAAAAATTTAAGTATGGTGATGAATGTTTAGGAGTTCTAACAGAAAATAAAAACTTATTTGTCATAAACAATGATGTGAAATAGTTATATGTTTTAGAAATTATTAAAATTATAATTTCTTATAAGGATGACAACATCTAGAATTTCATAAATGTGTTGTTTAGAGTATAACATTATATATTAATGATAAAATAATAAAATATATAGATATTATTCCCTAATTTAGATGAATGGCATTATGAATAACTTTCAGAAATGTATCAAAGCCCAATTCTACAATAATATCACATGTTAATTTAACAAATCAAAACTAAATTTCCTATACCTAATCAAATAAATGAATATGAATTTCCAACTCAAGACAATGCTGTTGAATTTTTTAAAAACTACAAACCAATATTCCTTGATTTGAGTTAAGTTAAAGATATCAAAATTAAACTCTATAAGAATGCAGCATTTTTTGGAAGCATTGTTGACGGATTTCGTTAAGGATAAGGTATTTTAATAAAATAGACATTGTAATTATATGAAGGTGCTTTTGAAAGGGATAAAAAGGAAGGAATTGGATTTGAAGTCCTCAAAAACAATTAATATTATTATGGGAATTATGTAAATGGATTACCTTAAGGAGAGGGAGTATTTTAGTCAAGAAGTTTTAAATATATAGGTCAATGGCATTAGGGCAAAAAAGTAATTGATTAAGATTTAATATATTAGCATGGGATTGGATGGTATTAAGGGATGCATTAAGATTATTATTTGGGGCAATGGCAGAATGGAAGATGTTATGGATTCTGTTTACATGTGAATGGTTGCATGTATTTATAAATATATTAATAAAATTAATAGATATGTAGGTGAGGTAATCAATGATCTGAAACATGGGATTGGTAAGGAATATTTGGAGAATGGTGATTCTTATAGTGGTGAGTATAAAAATGGAAAGCCTAATGGAAAAGGTGAGTATTATTGGAGTAATGGAAATTATTATCAAGGTGATTTTGAAAATGGGTTAAGGAATGGATATGGAATTTGGTAAAGTAAGACAAAGAATGGAATAAATTGTTATAAAGGTTATTATGCAAATGATAAAAAATGTGGTGAAGGTATTTTTGAATATGTCAATGGAACAGTTTATACGGGTAATTTCGTGGAGGATAAAAGGTGTGGATATGGATAGATTATTTGGACTGATAAAGCTATATATAAAGGATATTGGAGAGATGGTTTAATGGATGGAGAAGGAGTTTATTAATATGATTAGTTGATTTTGAAAGGAAATTGGAAATAGAATTAGCTATAATCTTTTGATAATGTTAGGGTTTCATTGAATGAATTTCCTTAGAAACATTAAGTTAAAGAGATAATTGATAATTAAGAAATTTAATCTAGAATAGCAGATGAACCAGATTTGGATGAGATTGTAGATTAATTTTAAAAGGATATATTTGGATCGAAAGCAGAGACTGTAGTTCATAACATCTCTCATAATACTAGTCATCATGATATGTAATTTTATCCAAAATAACCTATTCTTCAAAAATAATTTGATTTATTAAGTCTTTTAGATTAAGAACTATAAGTTTAATCCTTCGAAAGTTCATAGAGATAACATAGTTCAAGTGTTGCAATTTAAACTGATTCGAAAAAGTAATTCTTACCTAAATTAAACATGAATAAGAAACATTCAACTTAATGCAATATTAATCATTCATTCCAAGAATAAAGTAATAGAAATACTACTCATTTTTTAAATAATGGACCATCAGGATCTCCTAAGATAAAGGGGTTTGATAGTTTTCATAATACAGAGAGAATGTAAGGATATGTTCAAAAAAAGTCAAATAGATCTGTGAAATGTAGAAGTAAAAGAAATAAGGAAGTGTTATTATCAAAAAAAGAATAAAATATATGGGCTATAAAAATGAATAAGTTAAAATTAAGTCCAACAAAATATTCTAGGCTCTGGAATCAAGATGTAAATAGTTTGAATATAAAAAAGGTTGTTAATTAAATTAAACAGTTTATTTACCCTCCAGTTTGGAAACCTCCTTCTCATATACCTTGAATCAATATATAGAATGAATATTCTACACTATTATTTTATTAAATAAATAAATTACTAAAATGCAAGATGATTCATAGTCAAAAATAACAATGCTAAAAGAGAAGTATTTCTTAGAAATCTAAAATCAAATAAGTCAAATGTTTAAAAACAAAGATTTTAAAATCATCACTTTTTTGTATAATGTAGTTTTTGATAAAACTTATTATCAACTTACTCGAGTCTTTCATCATTCTGAATTTGAATTGAATAATCAAATAGCCAAACTGATATTATATCCTGTAACTGAAATCGAATTAAATAATACAGACTAACTAATTTAAGTAATACCTTGGTTTTTACTTTTTGTGATTGGATAAAATTTAGATATCAATTCTTGTCTCAAACAAGATAAATAAAACTAATGGGAAATGTTTTTAACAGCTTTAGCTAAAAAATTTAATAATGATAATTCAGCTCATGAATATTTTACAAAGTTTTAAATGAATTTAGAAACTTAATCAAATCAATTCTTATCAATTAATTTGGAAGAAACAGTGAATTAAATTGTTAGCAGGAAAAAGTTGTTAGAATTATTAAATTAAATATTCTATTTAGATTATTTTCTATTTGCTATTCGTTCATCTAATAGCAAGGATACATTTTTCAATTTTTAACTCCAAAAAAAAGCATAGATTATTACTAATTCTTATTAATTTTTAAAGTAGAGAGATAAGGGAATAACTCAATCTATAATAGAAGATTCAAAATTGAAAGTTGGTATATCATTTATAGAACATAACTATAATTATGATTATTTAACTGAGAATTTTCATAATCCATAAGCAGGTATAGTCATTTTTAGTTTAATTGAATTAGATCATAAACAATTTCAAAATTTCTTTTATTCCAAAAGACCTTCTGTTTAAGAGTAATTATTAAATTAAATATTGAATATTGCAGACAATTAAGATAATTTCTTTTTCAATTTACTTTTAGTTGGAAAATGTTTATCTAAATTAAGATAATGGGAATATGCTCTAAACATTTATACCAAATTGTAAAATCAAATAAAAAATAATCCCTATAAATAAAAATTTAGTGTCTATATTTATTTTAAGATATGTAAAATCCAATTTTTGTAAGGATAAATAGCAGGTCTACTGAAGAAACTCAAAAACTTAAATAACTTAATATTGCAACATCAAGGAAAAGATATAGAGCTCTATTAGTCAAATAATAGGGATATCTATTGTTAATGCTTATTCATTTAATTATTAATTAGTATCTATACTAATTAGACAGATTTAACAAAGAATATAATACTATAAATCTCTCCAATTATAATGTTAAGTAATCAGTGTAACTTAAAAAGACATTTTAGTATCCTTTAATAAGAACTCTTTAGACTTGCTATAGAAAAGGAAATCTTATTTTAGGGAAATGAAGGGAATAAACAATTAGGATATATTCTAAATAAGACTTAATCAAAGTGTAAGGAAAGACAAGAAATTGAATCAAACAATTCTATTTTTGATTTTCCTAATGTAGAAGAAAAACAATTAATAGAAATTAAAAGTTATTATAGAGCAATAGAAGAAATTCTTATAATAAATGTTTTGGTTCGTCATAAAGAAATTTGTATTTTACAATATTTGAATCCAAATTTTTATCCATTACTCAGAGTGTTTCTTGCAAAAAATAATTTCTTTCCATTAAATATGAAATCATAAATTTATTTTTTTATTCATGATTTTGAAGAAGCATATTAATTGGCTTAACAAACACAGAATCTTAAAATGATTGGATAAATTTTAGATTATTGGGGTAGATTTGAAGATGCTATTAGAACCTATAAATAGATACGAAATTCAAGCTGTGATATTAATTTAGCAATCTTATTAAAAATTAAACAAGATTAATCTACTTTTAATAAAAATGGTTAACGTTAATCATCTTAAAACTCAGAAGATAATCCAATATAATATTTTAAAAATTTTGTATAAAGTAAGAATGAATATTAACTTATGGCAGGCAGGTATCTTGTTAGTTTATAACAACGATAATATTCATAATAATTATCGGAAAATATGAAAGAAGTAGATATAAGATATAAAAATTAATAATAAGATCTTATATCATAAGGATAGATGGTTTAAGCTAAATCATAATCTATAGATTCATATAGAATTGAATCAGTATCACCTATTTCGTTTTCATTGGAAGATGATTAATTTATATCCCATTTGAATTTTCCAATTAGAAATGATATTAAAATGTTTTATTATAATTTAAAAAATGATTTTAGATAAGATTAGCATATAATAAATACATTAGAAGAATTTGTTAAAAAAACTCATTTTTTAAAATGTGAGAGTAGTGAATTATTTAATGATAATGATTTGGGAATTTAGATAGGTTCAGGAGGAAATAGTTAAGTATACAAATTCAATTTTTAAGGCTAATCTTATGCTGCAAAAATGATTTCAATTGAGTATATGAAATCAGGAGACACTCTGAATCTAGATGAGAAATCTGATATTGAAAATAAACTTTTAGAAATTTGTATAGTCTGTGACATTACTATGTCGAAGACTAAATATTGTATACGAATTGAACATTTAGGTCTTAAATTTGTGGAGTTCGAAGGGGAAATAAAAAGTTACTAAATTATACTAATTACAAAAATTTATAATAATTATAAAGAGTTGGTAAATTGGGGAGAGACGAATAAAATCAAATATATTTATAAATTATCCTTAGGACTTGCAAATTTACAATTTGAAAGACGGTTACTCCATTTAGATTTGAAACCTGAAAATGTTTTAGTTGATTCAAATAAAAAAAATCCTGTTATAGCTGATTTTGGATTTTCAAAGTATTCTCAAAAATCACAAAATCTTCGTAGCAGATTAAAAAAAATGACAATCAAATATATAGACCCTAACTTAGCATATTAAAATTATTTGAGTAGAAAGAATGATGTTTACTCTTATGGAGTTTCATTATTTTATTATTTTTCTGGTTGCATTCCATTTGAAGGACTAGATATCTTGCCAAATCTGGGGGGAAATAGATAATTTTAAGAATATCATAATGATGCAATATAGAGTATTCAAAATAAGCTCATAAAAGAGCTGATTATAGATTGTACAAAACCTATAGCAGATAGAATTTCTTTTGTATTGGTTATTAAGAGATTATTTATGAATTAATATGTGATAAAAAATGTTTAAGTTAAATAATTAATTGAAATACTTTTTGATCATATTGAATATCAATAAAATGATAGAAAAATAAGAAAAATAAATACTTATTTAAAAGTAATGAAATCATTTATTAAATATACAAATAGTTTCTAATCAAAAGATTTAGAAAATAAAGTTCTTTAGAGTTATGAAATACTTTCTTCTAAGACTTAAATTTAAAGTTTTGTAAAAATCATTTAAAGAATGAAATAATTCATAAATTGTTAAATATTAAATTAACATGATTTTGTATTGAAACTTATTGATTTCAAAATAAATTGTAATTACATTAATTAAGATTTAATTCAAATTACTTTTAATTTTTGGGTTGAAAATGCACAAAATATATTATCAACTAATATGATTTTATGGATTCCTTTTTATTTAGATATTGCTCTAATACTAAAATAAATTCATCAATATTCAATATGTCTATTATAAATATCATTAGATTAAATATACTTAAAGGATAACTAAATAAAATTGAATTGTTTTGACTATTCATAAAATCTTAAAATTGATGATAACAAATTATATGAACTTGATTGTACTAAGATTGATCCTAATATCAATTAATCAATGAAATTTAGTTTTTAGAATGATATTTATGCATTATTCAAATTAATTGAAGAAACAATTGAATTAATGAGATCAAAACTTGATTAGGATAAGTAAAATAGAGTTTATTCAGTTTTGAATAAAAATGATGTTATATCTTTAGAAGAAATAATTGGTATACTATAAAATTGATTATTAATTTATTAATATAACTATCATATTAACTATGTCTAAACCTCTAACTTAAACATTAATTGCTTAAAAAGCAAAGACTGAAGCATTATACAGTATCAAATCATTGAATTTATGGGGTAATGATCTTGATGATATCTCAATCATTGAAAGACTCCCTAATCTTGAAGTTCTTTCCTTGTCAGTAAATAGAATTACTACTCTGGCTGACATTGCTAAATGTAAAAATATAAAAGAATTATATTTGAGAAAGAATAAGATTTCTAGTATTACAGAATTGCAATTCTTATAACAATTACCTAAATTGAAGGTCTTATGGCTTCAAGGTACAATTCAATGAAATAATTAGAAAATCCAATTGCAGATCATCCCAATTATAGAGATGCTGTTATTTGCAATTCTTAAACACTTGAAAAATTAGATGATGTTTTAATTAACTAATAGGATAGAGCAAATGCATAATAATAATTGTAATATGGAATTTCATAAAGTCCACCCACAAAGACACAATTAGTAGATGAAGAAATGGCACAATATGTTGATGTTACTAAACCTAATCAATACTCTCCAAATAATGGAGGAGGAAGGTATTCAAATTAAAGAGAACATTAAACAAATCAATCAAGATAATCCTTATAATAATTGTAACCACCTCATTAACCATAATAATAGTAATAACAATAATAACAAGTATCTAGAGAAAGAGAATAATAATAACAATTATATTTGTAATAACAATAACAATTACAATAATAATAACAATAATAACAACTATTATTACAATAATAACAATAGCTATAATACTAAAGACAATCTATCAGGTAAGACTATACAGATGAAGAAAGAAGCTCAAATATTTTATGTGCTATATTATCTCTTCTAAAAGAATTAGATAAACCTACATTAGAAGTTGTTTAAAGAGAAGTATATGATAAATTATAATAATATTAAGAGTGATTATTTTTAATTTCAACTATTATTTTTAATTTATTTTTTTTAAATCAGCATCATTTTTTTTAAAGCATTTTCTCAATATAATATAATGTGATTATACAAAATATAGAATAATTTCTAAGATTAATAAGATCATCAATATCTTAAATTAAAATAATTAATATATAGATAATAGTATAATACCTTAATTAGTGATTATTCAATATCAAAATTCAATCCTAATTATACTATTTGTTTAATATATTGTTTTTTAAAGACTATTATAATTTGTAATTAAGAATATAGTTTTTAATATTTAAAATTAATTTTACGAAAAATTTAATCTAATAATTAAAATTACGGAGTATTTAATGATTTAAAAATTTAAATTTAAGAAAATGAATTGTAAATTAATGTTTCCAAGATTTAATATACATTTTGTGAAAGCGTTCTGTAAAGAAGAGAAAATAATTACTGGCAAGAAGAACTTTGTACATGCTATGCCTCATCCACTTTGGACTGAGAATGATTATAAAAATGTGAAAATTGATCATAGAGAGCCTTATTCATTGGGAGATAGATTTGCACATCTTTTGATTTAGACTATGAGAATTGGATTTGATGTTATGAGTGGATATAAGACAGTGTTACCTTGGTAGAATGTGTAAATGACTGAATAGAAATGGATTAACAGAGTTCTATTTTTAGAGACAGTTGCTGGTGTACCTGGTTTTGTAGCAGGAATGCATAGACATTTAAGATCGTTACGTGGTATGAAAAAAGATCTTGGATGGATTCATACATTATTGGAAGAAGCTGAGAATGAAAGATTTCATTTATTGACATTTTTAGCAATCAAATAACCCTCAATTTTTTTTAGATGTGGAGTAACTCTATCATAATTCTTTTATGTTTGTTTATATTCAATAGCATATTTACTATAACCAAGAATTTGTCATCGTGTTGTAGGATATTTAGAAGAAGAAGCAGTAAAAACATATACTCATATGATTGAAGAAATAGAAAAAGAAAATAGTGAATTACATTCTTGGAAATCTAGGAATGCTCCTTCAATTGCTATTGAATATTGGAATATGAATCAAAATGCAAGTTTGCTTGATGTTGTAAAAGCCATAAGAAAAGATGAAGAACATCACAAATAAGTGAATCACAAATTTGCAGATGATTATACTTAGAGCTCAGTAAATAATTTATGATTTATATAAATAAATTGATTCTATATATAAATATATATATATATAAAATTATATTAATTATTAAATTTTATCTATTTATTAAAAATTTGTTAGGAATAATAAGTTTAAGTATACAGTAATGGAAAGGTCATTGTGTAAAGATAGGATTATGATATATTTATTTTTATTCTATCCTTTAACTATAGTTGAGTCAAATTTGAAAAAAAAACAAATAAGACAAGAAATCATTTATCAAGAATAAATAATGAACTTATAAATATTAATATAAAAATCTAAAGTAGTATAAACAAAGATTGTATTCATAAAAATGATTATTATTTATATGTTATTTATTTCATAAATCATTTAGTACTACTCCTAATGATATGAAACTATCACCCATAGTTATATCTATTTCTTTTAGACCAAAAAATCCAACAAAGGGATTTTCAATTCCTTTATTAAGATCCTGATTAATTGAAGGAAGAAGAGCACCAACTAGAGAATTTAGTGTTTGCATGATGCTTAACTATTGAATAGTTAAGAGTTCCCCTGATGTCTAATCTATATCAATAATCTTGACAAGCATGACTGAAGCTGCAAAGAGTTCTGGAGATTTATTATAGATTGTGACCATAACACCTAATTACACTTCAGCAGTATAAGCAATTACACAAGATTCACAATCAGATTTACTTGTAGGGTAACCCTTGGAATCAGTATCAACAATGAAGTCCATCATAACAGTCATTGCACCAAGTAACCTACCACTTCTGATATACATTTATTATTGAGAGGTTTATCCATAAATACGTATATAGATTCCTTTATCTGATCCATATGCTTCATAAAAATCAGGAATGATTAGTTTCATTCCATTTGTTGTTAATGAAATTGGCAAATCAATATTTTCTAACATGGAATTATCTATTGTTAGATCCAATTTTTTGCTGTCAATTAATAACCAAAGCAATTAGTCGATAATGTTACCACCAAGAATTAGTTCTAATGCTTGATTAGAATGGACTCTATTTGGTAGGCTACCTGTATCAAAGATGGGACATCCATTACCAGTATCAACATTTTCTATTTGAATATCTAATTGAAGACTCATATATGTAGTTTATTCATAGACAACTGAAGGTGGTTGAGTAAATGTGATTTAGAATTGATACATGTAATCACCAAGTTATTAGGCAATTTGTAATCTTTGATTTTAAGATAAAATTCCTAGTGCTGGTGAAGCAACTGAGAGAATCATCTTTTTTGTTTGTTTGACAATCATTGGAGTTAGGAGATCAACCAAAAGATTAATTCCAGCTTATGGAGGTATGATAACATTATCCATAATTAATTACATACGTGTTAAGTCAATTTGGACATCTTTGATAATTGGTTTGAAACCCTTAAAATATTTAAGTTTATATTACCCATGATCTCTTGGAAGTAGTTGGATCGAACTAAATGACTAAACTGAAATTCAAGTTCTCCAACTTAAATACTGTTCCTGTATTTAGTAATTAGAATCCTCCAAAAACTAATCTAGTGTATGCCTAAATTGTGAAATTTGTTTCTCTCAATTATAAGATTATGGAATCCTCTCTATTTTAATAAGGCATGAAATAGGTATCATCCCAATTAAGAGTGAGTTCTTATAAAAAGACTTCATTGATGTCTAGTTCCACTTCACCAATTAGGGGGAATGATTGTCCAATCTGTATATCAAGTGGAAGATGAGCACCTTAGATCATGGATATAATTGGTTTAAGGACGTGTTGCTTAAAGCTATTAAGTTGATTGAAATCTAATGCAGCTTTGAATTCTGGTATGTGATCTGCTCTCACAAACAATAAGACTGCAAATAATATGATATTCATAAATATGATGTCATAAATTCATCAATTAGAAGCAAACAAACATTTCTATTGGTTTAGTACACTCTCTAATATTACATTATCTCTAACAGGGAATATCTAATCAAATATTCCTATTCCTTGAGGTACATTCTACCCAATAATTACTCTTTGAAATTCACTATTCATCATAACTTAGAGAGCTACATAAAAATAGATTTCTATAGTTTTTTTGAAGAAGACATGCAACAAGGTACAATTCTATAATTAATCTATCTCTAATCAAGTGAATCTTAGAATTCTTCTACTATCCTTAGTGTATATCTTACTCTTATTTCTGATATTAATTATTATCCAACAATACAAATTTTCTCAACTACATTCATATTGCTACCCTATTCACCACTCTTAAGTTATCCTTAATCTTGAATACACTAATAATAACTTCTTCACTTTAATTTCCAAAGTTTCACAATCCAGGATCAGCATCAATTACACTTCATATATAAAAACAAAGAATTAATGTGGTTTCAGGATGCTGCTGAATTTATTCCATGTATACAATGCATTAATATTTATTGTGTCTAACCAAATCTTACCTGCATCACCTTTCACTAATTCTTGACCTCTCAAATCTATTCACAAAAATAATGAGGATATCATTTATTTGACTGCATTGCTTTAGAAACTTCTTGAATACTTACAATTATGTGTTAAAACATCGTGTTTAAATGCAATATACCATTTTTAGGAAATTCAATTAATAAAGTGCAACTACTACATTTAGTATCACACAAAATTTATTCCATAAGCAAATCCAATTAACTATGATCTATATTCTTACAAGTCACTTTATCATAATTCTTATCTCTGAATATTATTTTGACATCCCTGAAATTTGATCCAATTAAAATTTCTTCATACATTAACAGTGTAACATCTGTGTTGAGATAATATAGAATGTTGCAATCCCTCTCTATTAAACCTTAGTGTTATATCTTCTTTTCATATCATTTCATCTTTATATATAGATTTTAATGTGTATTATTAATATTTATACTATGAATTCACATTTGTAAATGAAGAGAGAACAATTTATGGTTCAAATACGAAAGTAAGCTCGAGAAGAGATCTTCTCTAAAAAAAGATATACTAGTATCATCCAGGATGGAGATGTTATGGAAAAATGTAACCCTGATGAAACAATTAATTTTATATATCAGACTTATTTGGAGTAGGATTATAAACATTTGGCAAAACTTTTAAAATAATATAATGTGAGTTATTTAAAATTGTTGGATGAAGAAAACTTAAACGATTAAATTGTTATGAATCAATTTATCAATCATTTTAGTACTAATCTTAATGGTTTAAAGTTATTCTTTGATATAATTAGAATGAATGATATTCCTTGTGAATTCAATTTGACATCAGAAAGATTATTATGTATAAATCACGTATTGGTAATTTTGATTAATTTTACATATTTGGATAGGAAGGATATTGTTGAGAATTTGTTATAAAATGATTTGGTGAATCTTCTATTGAAGGATTTAATGGGTAGAATGGTATAACCTGACAAAATTCAGATTCATTTTGAAAGATGGTGTGAGATTATTGAGAGTGTAATCAATCTTTTACTATGAATTTTTCAGATTTGTCTTATTTTGATAAACATCTAATTTGAATTAGATAATCGAAATGTTTTGTTATTTAGAGAAGAAATACTTAGATCATAATTATTTAGAGTTTGGTCTAAGTTTTATCCAAAAAATCCAATCACAAAAGCATGGAAAGCCATTCTACTTTTGGAGTGTAAATTATTTGAATCTAATGAAATTGATCTCACAGACATACCTCATTATAATGTATAGTTTCATTATTAATATTCTAAGTTTAATTGCATTATCTCGCAATGTACATTTTTAATCGATAAAGTTTAAATTGAAGATGAGAGTCTCTATTAAAGAGTCTTAGAGATCTTATAAAAATTATCAGAATTCAAAATCACATCTCCCCTAACCTTGACTTTGACTAAATTCGTTTGGGAGAAGATTTTAAAATTAAATCTATTTCCCAGTAAATTCTTTTCAATATTCACCAATTTCCTAGCTGAAAAAGATGATGATCATTACATCCTCTAATATTTGATTGATATAGGTTTAATAGATTCTATGGTCAATTCCTTGTAAAATCTTGCAGATGAATTTCTAATAGAAAAAATCTTTAAATGTTTTAATAACATTCTCTACTATCCCCATGCTTTCATTGCTGAGAGAACAATCTCAGTTTTCCTACCCTTCCTTAACAATTACTTTAATAAATACTCAATTGTAAAATAAGAAATCTGCATAGAATACTTGTATCTATTACAAAATCTTATTAATCACCAACAATTATCAGATTATTATTTAAATGAAATTTTCATTAATCTTGATTGCTTAAAATAGATTAGTGAAATGTAATTATAAATATAATAATTTATATAGGTTACTCTCATGTAGCTACTTGACTAAATTGATAGCTGAGTTGTTTATAAACTTCCATAAATTACCAGAACAATTTAAATTAGTCATTCTGTAAAAGGTGGATACCTATGAATTTGTAGAGATTTTAAATAATCAAGCAACCATATTAAAAAATAAAGATGATGGATCTATAAATATAATATTGAATTTAATTTAAATGTGGGAACAAAGTGATTTTGAGATAAATATTGCTTGATTAACAGTTTTATATTTGTTTTAATGTGATAAATTTATAATTAATTTTTCATAAAAGATATTGTAAATGTAATACAGAATGGGTAGTATAATAACATCATCATGGAGAGACTGATAGAAATATTAAGAAAGACTATAATAACTGATTTTTTAAATTGATGAATTTATGGATTTAATATTAAATCAAAAGAGATTCATCGAAGTTGTCATACATCTGGGGAAGATTGGGTCATAGAGGTCTATTAATGAGTTCAATAAACATTTTATTGCCTCAAGGAATAAATACGTCTGATTATAAACTATCGATATGGAATTAAACCTGTAAGTATATTTAAAAAAATAAAGATAAGATTAGAAAATGGAAAGAATAACAAGACAAGTTATACTAGCAATACATTTAAGTGTAAGGAAAATAAAATTAAATTTACTATCCGAGTTAATGATGAGTCAAGACTTTTTAACTTCTAAATAAGTGTACTAAATATAGATAATAGATAGAATCAAATCTTACATTGAGAGATATAAATGAAAAGCAATTTTAAAGGAATTTTTGAAATTATTTATATTTATTGATTTATGTAAAATTAACTAAATAATAATAATAGAATAATATGATTAGATAACAAATGGAAGGAATCAGAGGGAAACGTTAGAGAAATAGCAGAGAAAACAAAAAAAGGATTAGAATGAGATAATTCACAATATCTCATAATTCAATCAATATCACTGATGCTATTTTTCTTCTACACCTGTTTCTTTGAGTTGTTTGAATAGCTGTGAAGCTTCAGGTATCTTTGAAAACTCGATGCAGAATCCTTGTATTTCAGTGAACATTTTTTTTGGATCTAAAGTTTTTGATTTGATAAGGGTTTTGATGAAGACAGCTACTAATCTCACATATCTGGATACCATCTATTACTTAGGCTGTTGTTTAGAAAAATGTATACTTGCAATTCTTCACAATATTGGATGCATTTGGTCAAATACATATGGAGGAAGGCTTCAGGTAATTTGATGGAATTGGAAAGCTTATTGACCACTTCTAAACTCTAGAGTGAAATCTTCATTTAAATCAAGCATTCGAAATATTCATGGATGCTGATTCCGCATTGATTAATACGAGCCAACAGAAAACTTGATAGATCAGGATTGCATTCAATAAGATTGGGAAGTTGATTTGGTGTGATTCCACTATCTAGAACATGTCTCTAATCTTGATTGAGTAGATCAATAGTTTCTTAAGCTTCCTTTTGAGACAATTTAGATTATTGAGCTTTAAGGAGATTCTCCTTGATTCTTACTAATGGCTCTTAGCTAACTTCAATGGTATAATCCCAAAGAGGATCAGTGATTTGAAGGTTGATCCAATTAAATTAAGATTAAATTATTGTTGGTACAGGTCGTAGATAGTCAATCGAAAAAGTGGTGAATATGTATTCAAGAGCATGTCTTAATGAAGGACATTAAATGATGGCTCTCATGGTTTAAGGTTGTTGATGAGTAATTTATTAGGTTGATGTACTCCATTCATCAACAAGTTATCTCAAATTACATTACCCGCACTCTAAATTAAGTTATATAGCGAAACCTATTCCTTATTCAATACAAGTCTTCGTTCTAAAGCATTCCCACATTGTGTTTCATCTCCTGCAAAGTATAGACACACTATTCGTTGTGAAGGTGTCAAAGATGCAACATCAATGACTTAGTTTAGAATCCATGGCTCAGGAAGGGACTTTCGATAGCTCTCTAGTGTGCCATCATTGATACTCTTTAGAAAGTCATACACTTGGTCGATTTGATTTTTAGAAATCATTTTTAATTGTATTAATATGTTCATTACTATTCCTTTTTCTTTTTTGTCCAATTCAATCAAATGTTAAATCATTCTCTTACTTTATTATTCGATATTGTAAGCTTCATCCCTTTCTGTCTCTTCATTCTACCCATTCAAATACTTTATCAATCTATCAAATGTCTTATCACCCAAATATGCATTGGCTGTCCATGAAACACCAACACGACCTATAAAAGATAAAACTTCACATTAATACCAGCTCTTCCTATCAATTAAAACAAAGCACCAATAGATCTCTTTTCAGCCATCTCATCAAAAACAATTACATGATTCAAGGGATAATTGACACCATAACACATAGAATCATCAGAAATAATTAAAGCTAATTACCCATTCGATGCCAACTTTTAGACTTCCTCATAATAATCAATATCCAATTCAGATTACTAAATAATATTTAATCTTTCATAAATACCTTTTCTGTATAGGCTGCAATACCAGAAAAGAGATATAACATAACATCATCAGGGATATTAAGTTGATAATTGATTCCCTCTAATGAAAATGCCTTTCTAGCTCTATACTATTCTAGATACAAAGGATCATTAGTAACAAATTTCTAAAAACAATTATAATAATGTCTTTACTTTGTAATGTTCCAATGTATTTATTTTCAAGAAATCAGGAAATGCAATTGTCAATTTCATGCCTTCTTGCATTGCTTGAATTTATTTGGATCTCTCATCTTCATTATCTATTTCTCTTTCTTTCTTTTAAATTTCCTTCTCCAAATACTCATGTTATTTAAGATATTGTTTCACATATTCAGAAGCAGGAGCACATTTCTTAAGTAATTTATGAAATTTGGCTCTAATAAATTCTACAGGTTTATTCACAGCAATCAAACAACCACCTAAGAATTTATGTGCCATATTTCCACCCAATTATCTAATATCTAATTTATGATATGGTGCAGTAAATTTCATTTTATCTTCATCATCTATTTCAATTGTATAAATATATTTAGATTTTGGTTTTTATTATTATTATAATTATGTATTCTCTTCTGTCTAATTTGTTGCTCCTGTTTCTTCAATTTCCTCATATACATATTCGTATTCATATTCATATTCTTCTCCTTCTTCACCTTCTTATTATTGTTCGATTTCACCACCTTATTATTCATCAATTTCTTATTATTAAACAACATCTTATTTTTCTGAACACACTTTCTTAAATGAATCATCATCAACTGTTAACAATATCTTCAATAACTCAATACTTTTTCTTTATACAAATTCTTATGTAATAATATCAAATGTTTCAAAATCTTCAATATTAACAATTCCACATGCCTTCATTCTATCATATAATTCACAATAAGCATTTGCATTGTAACATCTCTTCATAAATGGATTCTTCTCCAATCTATCCAATATTTCAGTCAATTGCTGCTTATTCTATGCCTAATAATGTGGCAAGAATTTGTGACCACTATGAGAAAACACTTAACAACCAATATGGAATTGAGAATCATGAACTACTGGAATATCAATTTCAGAGATTTAAGCCTTCCTGTATAGCTTAATGAAATTTGGTATTTTCTCAGGTGGTGGTAAAGTAGCACTAGATAATATTGTAATAGGTGGAGCTCTACGAATGATTTCAATCAATATTTTAGTTACATCTGCATCTGCAAAATCAGCATCAACTGTAGGTTCATCAATAAATAATATATAATCTTTTCCATGTTTGGCTGGATTATTTGATACCAATTTACGATCCTTACCTTACCATCTTACTACACACTTCTCCTTCTCTGATAATGTATGTTTTTCTTTCAATAATTCTAAAGTAGTTTTGAAATCAGCCACAACCAAAGTTGGAAATTCTTCTTATCTATTTTACCAAGAATTGACTAATCTTGGACATTCTGCATATCCCAATTCAGAATCCATTTTAGAACTCTAAGAATCCTTCCACATTGATGCAATAGCAAATTTCAATTTCCTCTCATATGCAGCTGCACCCACTTAGGTTCTCACAGTATCCAAAGGACAACAATACAAAAACTAGACTTCTCTAGGATTCCTATAACCAATATTCTTTAATTGATTATATGCATTATTTTCTTGGATTGCGTAGCTTTCTCTCAATCGTGCCAAGTATTAAGCAATTGCAACACTCAACACAGTTTTACCTGTACCAACCATAGTACTAAAGAAGATCAAAGAAGGCTTTTCTATTATTTTCAACTTTTCCAAAAGGTTTTCCTATGACTTATATGGACGAACATCAGTTCTAATGAATGCTTAATTTAAATCTGTATCAATAACTAATTTTGGATACTTGTTAAACAAGACTCTATTTGAAAAACCAAAGTTCTTGTATAATTCTTTAAGTTTATATCTGAGATCTTCAACTGCTTGGGATGCTAATTTTTCTTTTTTTGTTTCATCCAAATAGGATTAACCTTCATATTCTTTATAATTGAGATAGACATTCTTCAAAAAGTATATTAACTCAAATGCATACTCATCTCTAAATTTGGAATGGATATGACATTTAATTAATTAAGTTGCATAGATCATCAAGGCTGAGAATTTGAGTTCCATCCATTTCAATGATTTGATACGTTTACTTGCTTATTCAGTTTTAAGAAATTCATTTTCTTTAGGTTTTAACTCTTAATTTAAAATGATCAATCCCATCTATTACAACATCTTCATAGTTTGATCATTAACCTTATCTTTTGATAACTCAATACGCATCAAATCTTCCTTCTTGACTGCATTCTTACCACCCTTCTTACCCTATGCTTATTTCTTCTCTTCCTATTTAGGATTGCCATCATCAATCTTACTCAGAATGCCATATTCCACTAATTTGGGTCTCAAATACTTTAAATAAAGTTCTGAACCCACACATATTTCATAGATGACATTTGATTTCTAAACCTCTTATTATGGTGCTTACTCTGGTTTCTTTTGCTTACCACCTTTTTACTTGCTATTATCTTTCTACACAACTTCTACAACTACTTATTTCTCAATCAAATCATCTGCACTTGTATTACCCAATTATTGTAGAGTTGACAATACTCTTGTCTCAAATTAGCTAAAATTCTTTTTCTCTATCTTCTCCCATTGCTCTTTCACAAACTTACCAAAACGAGTATTGGTTGTTTAATCCTTTTGCTCATATTCTTCCTCATTTGGCACGTATTGATCCTCAATTTGCTACATATTTTAATTAATATCTTCATGGCCTTAATTATAAATCCCAATGACCCTTAAAATATGTTTTCTAAAGCTGGTAAAATCACCAGTGAGAAGTACATAATCTTTGCACGTAAAGACGAGATCCTTAATCGCAAAATGGGTAAAAGAGTGAAAAGCCAACTCATTGAAATACCAATACCTGAAGCAAAAGATTAACTACTAACTCCAAATACTCAATAAGCCTTAAAAACTCAATAACCCTTTACAAAGCAATTATCGAGAGCAGTTGGTAATTATACAAAAATAGGATGTGATGGTTAACCTCCGTGTGGTTATTATAATCCAAAATTCAATCAATTAGATAAGTATTTCATTTAATCTATTATTTATAGAGCTGAGCATATAGTTCCTGATTACTAAAAAAGTCTTGTCAAATCTACTCCTAGATAAACTACTAAAAGAGTATAAAGTGCTATCAATTTTGGAAATAAAGAACCTATACCTGAAAAATAAGTATGGAAGAGAGATTGTTTTGTTGATATGTCAAGACAAACTGGAAGGTTAGAATATGTATAAGTATTTAGAAAGGAAGTATTTTTTGGTTAACCAACTCCACATGAAGAGAGATTCAATTTTCTTAATATAACCACTCAATTTAGTAAGGTTCCAAGAACTCCTTAATATTCTATGAATAAATCATTGTCTAGAGAATAAATGACAGTCTATAAAAGGAAACATTATGCTCCAGATTATGAACCTAATTTTGAATTTGGAAGAAGGTACTAAAGTTATATGAATTTTAATAGAAAATTGGGATCAGCTGGACCAAAATTTGATTCAAAGAAGGGTAGAGATGACATTATGACTAAGAAATCAGATTACACATTTGAAGAATACTTTGAATTCGATATTTATTCTAAATCTTAAAAGAGTCAAATTTTTAGAGTTCCTACTGCTCCTAATTTTGGAAAAATGATTGATAGAGAAAATGATCATAGATCTATATTGCCATCTTATATGCAAGTAATATTGTATTGTAAATATATACAAAATAGAATTAACATACACAAACCAGAATAGGGATTACTCATTTATCTTAGAAGATGTTGGAAACTAATAATTTCAGTGATGGAAGATTTTAGACAATTACTTCTAGTTTTGTGCCTCCTCCAAAATTAATTATTGAAGAAGAAGATATAAAATGATTAAAAAAATATCTATTATTTCAATATTGAAGTTTTCTATCTTACAATTTACCTTCAAACGAATCTAACATTTTATTTACATCCTCCTCATGTTAATTAGTTGATTTAATATTTTGAGGCATTTATTATGCTTTTATCTTTGTATTCGAGATTCCTTTTAGAATAGTACAATTTGAACGTATGGTTCTACTGAAATTATTATCACTAACATCACATGCCTATGCTAAATACAATCCCTTAAATTCAGATCTATCCATCCTAAGATTTTGTTTCTTATGGACACTTAGTGATTACTATCTTGTTATGCTTATAACATTTACTTGGTGAGACTATGAACATTTTTTGTAATTTGACTATTCTAATTACTAGTTTGAGGTCTTACATGAAATGAAAAAGATGGTTTTTCACTATCTACTGTGAATGGACGACTTGTTCTTTACTATTTCTCTTCAATTTATTATAAAGTTTATTCGATAATATCAAGTGAAGGTCGAGATGCATGTGATGGTCGTCTAATGTGAGTTGTCTTAGAGTTTCCCAATTTATGAGATGGAGACAAACCTGCTTTTTAATTAATTTCATTAATTTCTTATTGTCTTTTGGTATTAAGTTTACGAATAAGTTTCATATTCTCTTATTTTAAATCCCATCTAATTTATTCAACAATATGTTCTTTTTCAATACGTTTCTCAATCAATTTAACTGCTTCCTCTTCCATTGCCAAAATTTTAGGATTCACTAACATCTTAATATGTTTC
The DNA here is from genome assembly GCA_000733385.1 of Paramecium biaurelia. Taxonomy (NCBI): domain Eukaryota; phylum Ciliophora; class Oligohymenophorea; order Peniculida; family Parameciidae; genus Paramecium; species Paramecium biaurelia. The sequence goes on from JPFL01000309.1 coordinate 32,468, forward strand.
TATGAATGCTATCCTACTTTATTCCAAAAGAATTCAGGTCTTCCTTACAATGTTGTATTATATTATGTTGATTTTAGTAATAATTAATCTGATTCTATATCTGATTATTATTGACTAAGATTTTATAAACCAGCACGTTCTAATTTACGAGTTTACATTCTCATTTAATCTTCATGTCTTAATTAATTAAAATAGATATGCTTGCTCATTTAATACATTTCTTTATCTCTCTATTCTTGTTTTTGCAATTACTAAATACGTTTCTCACCTTTCAGTTTCTATTCTTAAATTTTTGCAAACACTTTCATATTAGAACTGGATTGATGTTGATTATTCCAAATATTTGCATTATCATTATAATAAGAATGATTCTTTTTCTGTATCTATTGAGGTGGTAATGTCTGATATTATGGCAATTATTATTCAATATAATACTTTTCCATTGCAGATTTAGGACAGAAAGGATGATTTTAAATCATTAATATGAATATTTTATTATCATGTATTTAGGGTTAAAAAGAATTCAATCAAAAGCAACAACTTCAATTTGACATCAACAAATACATCCAATATCCTGAGACACTCACTCCAATCCTCATACAAATTTGTGTCAAAATATTTGCCAATAAAGACAAATACTTAGATGCCTAGGAAGAATCTCTCATACTATAATTGATCATCAAAGGTCTTGTAATTAAGGTACAATATTCCACATCATCTAATCAATTAGAAATATAATCATGATATACTCATAGAAATTGGATCATTGATCAATCTCTAATCCAATGACAAAGCCCATCAGAACATATTTTATTATGTGTATTTGTCATCACTGTACAAATAAAAATCAAAATCATCAAGTGTCCAATAATAACAATAACTAAACAAGATGATCAACCTCTATGAAGATTAATTCAAAAATTATATTCATCATTTATCCCAAATCGAATGGAATAATAATTTACTTCAATCCCTTATTAAATGTGTCTTATTCAATCCTACACTCTTTAGAAATCATTAGAAACAAATATAAGAATTATGCATTCAAAGAAGATCTTAAACACAAATTGCTGTATAATTAACTTAACTATATGCTGTCCTACAATTTACATACTTAGAAGGTAAATAAGGAATTAATTCATATCAATCTCAAATTGTCAATACACTTGAATAAATCTTTGATGCTTACTATGTTGTGGCTACTTTAATTGATTTAGATAAAGAAAAATTAGTAATACAAAATAATTGGTAAACTAATTTATCCACTGAAGAAATCAAAATGAATCTTCTAAATGTAATATATATCCATTTTAATTAGATCGAAGGCAAGAACCAAAAGACTAAATATTCAATAATCTTTTAGATCATTAAAGAATTCTTAACATCAACTGATAATTTTTAGATTAATTTTAAAGAAACTTTAAATTTCCTATCTCTCCTTCTTCAATCATAATTATAATTCATCAAAGAAGATATCTTAATTGATATTTAGATTGAAAGTGCTATCTAAAAAATAGGAGAGATTTTATAACTCAATAATTCCTTTAATGATCATTTAGATGTAGTATATGAAACATAATTAACTCAAAGCATAATGCAATAATTATAAAATAAACTCAATAAATTAATGATAGATAGAGGTATCACATTAAGTATTGAATTTTTTAAAGAATTAAACTATTTTAGTAAGTCTATTTCAATTTCTTTATTACACACACTTATATTATCTAGTTTTAGTTAAGGTATGATAATGAATACATCTATTCTTTAAATTTTATTTAAGTTTACACAATCATCATTTTCAGTAAACACTTCAATGATTAAATTGATTTCATCAGTTTGTGAATCTATGTCATAATAGAGTAATTATATAATAATATAACTTTTAGAATATTTAACAACAAGAATTGAATTAGAAGTAATTTCAAGAATTCTTGAACAACTTGAACTTGAGTTTCCAAAATATATGAAAAATATGAGTAATTATATGAAAAGGGAAAGACATTAAATATATCAACCATAAAATGTTGATAATAAAAAAAAATAAAAGGTAATCAAAGATATATAATTGGGATTCTTACCTTAAGATTAACTTAATAAAAGTAGTGTGAAAATATTAAAATAAAGATTTGAAAATCAATTTAGTTCATTATCACAATTAGTTGTGAATAATTTGAGACATGGACATTCATTAGATTTAACAAAAAGATTGTATCAATTATTATTTATTGTTTTTTCATTTCCACATGATATATTGTTAAATTATTGTGGTAGTGATGTAATTTCATCTTTATTACGATTATGTAAAGTGGTTTTATAAAACTATAATGAATTAGAATTATGTTTGATTTAACCAATAAAATATTTCACTTTATTTTTGTTGTAATCAGAAGTCTTTGAAATTGATTTAGATTTATAAGTAGCAACATCTGGTATATTGGAATTAATAAATTTTGTTTATCAACGAAGAAAAACTTTATCAATTGACAATTATGTATCTACAATTGTAATATTTTATAATATAAATTAGAAATCAATTAATGATTAGTTTTCAAAGGCTTAATAAATATTCTAGTCTGTTAATTCAGAAGAGTAATATTATTCTTGCAAAGATAATTAAATGGATTAATCTATGAATGCTAGTAATGGAATTACAAATAATAACAATCTTCAATAGATTGCTGCTTAGATTAGAAAGACAAAGAGTTTTATTGGTGAAGAAGAAAGTAGCTCAAAATAATAGAAATAAACAGAAGATGAAATGTTTTATTCTATTGTAAATCATTCAAATACTGATAATGCAAAAGGAGAATAACAAAATTAATAAATTGTTACTTTACAATAAAATGTTATTGTAAATGAAGATGAAGAAATTGAAATACCAAAAGTTGTATTTGATTGAGAATTTATTAAATTTGTTTATAAATTAAAATAATTTAATATAATTTAATTATGAGCACAAAAAAAACCTAGAAAGTTATTGGCAAAACATAAAAGATTGTCAAGAAATAAAGTCAAGAAACTTCAAATAATGAATAAAAAATTAAAACTAAAGTCAACAGATTAGAATAATAACCATAAGAAAGATAAAATGGAATTATTTATGTTGGACATTTACCTTATGGTTTTGTTGAAGAAGGATTAAAGGAATATTTCACATAATTTGGAGATGTACTTGGAGTCAAATTATTTAGAAGCAAGAAAGTAATTTAATAAAATTTATATATTTTAGACCAATAGAGTCTAAGGTTATGGATTCGTCAAATTTACTGATAAAGAAGTAGCACCTATTGCAGCATAAGCTATGAATGGATATTTAATGAATGGAAAGAAGTTAGTTGTTAATGTATTAGGTGATTAACATCCTGACCCTTTCAAATATAAACATGGAAACTAAAAATTATTTTTTATTAATTGGTCTGAAAAAGCTGTTGAAGAATCAAATAAAGTATGATTTTTTTATTATAAGTAGGAAAAATCAAATGAATAAATAGTAAAAGAAGTTTAAAAGTTATTGGCAAATGAAGAAGAGAAGAGATAGAAACTTAAAGAAATAGGAATAAATTACACATTCCCAGGATTTGTATCTATATATCTTTATTATAATTTCTAGAAAGAATAACTTCAAGCTTGAATTGATTAATGACAATGTATAATAATTATTTTAATAATTTAATATTCATATATATATATAATACTGCTTTATGTTAAAATTAATTTCTTTGTCTTATATACTGTAGAAATAAGAAATTATATTTATAATCACTAATCAATGTAATACTAGAATAGAATTACATAAAAGTATGATTCTTTATATCTAATTCCATTATTTCTAATTTAGAATATTGAAAATGGTAATCTAGATCTATCAATTCTATATTCTCTTCTATCAAACTTTTAAAAATAATATTTAAGTTTAAGATAACATTAATATTTGATCTAATAGTAATTCTTAAATTGTAGAAATATTCCAATCAAATTTTGAAGATCTAATAGTTGATTTATATGTTTGGTAGAATTTTATTTGGGTACATCTAATAGTCATATACTACAGTGTTGATGAATCTTTTTAGTGTTGTCAATTCTAATAATACATTTAAGGGTGTAATTATAATAAACATGATAACATTATACTTATTTGAATTAAAATATTTTATCACATTTTAAATGAGCTCTATAAATATTCTGTGTCCTTTTCATTAAAAAGGTGTAAACTTTCTAAATATAGATTTAAATGTTAAATTAGGAGATAGAGTGGCATGTGATGAGTGTGGTTTGATTCGACCAATCAGTATAGTAACTGGATTAGAATTATATAATAGAATGGTCTCTTAATAAAATTAAGAAATTGATCGTTTGCTTGAGTAGGAAGTAAAAACTCTATAGAAACTGAAAAATATATTATACAAAAAGACAGAAGAATTATTCTAAAAAATATAATCATTAGAGAAGGAAATAGAAGGTTAAATATAAACAATAATCTAAATATTTTAAAATCTAAAGTTAGCATAGTATTAAATTGGATAAACAACATTTAGTCAATTATAAAAAATGGCCTTGCATATTAGTTTATATAAAAGTCAAGAAAACTTGTTATTTGATTTAGAAATTGTTGATAAAATGAAAAACTATCAAGGAGTATTTATTAAATAGTTTGATACAGCATTAAAACATGTTGAAACCTACAAAAAATCTATTGAAGAATTAATTACCTATTAACAATGTTATGAACACCCATAATAATTGTGTTTCGATTTAAAGATAGCATCTTAGCATAATTTAATTATTACTAATTGTGAAAATAAAATAAGAAGCTATTCATTTAATGATGGCAAATTAAACTAACTATAAGAAGACAAAACTCATAGAGGATTTATTGAAACAATATGTTTAAGTAATTCGTAAATTTTCTTTTTCACTGGAGGTGTAGATAAAATTATTCGAGTTTGGAAAATTTCAAAGAAAGGTACTTTTGGGTTAATTTAAGAACTCAAGAGCCACAAAGACTGTATAAAATCTATAGTGATTAATTCTTAAGATAATTAATTATTTACAACAGGATTTGATCAAACTATTTAAATTTGGAATAAATCTGAAAGTTCGTGGTAATAATCATAAAGTTTAAATGAACATAACAGAGAGATAATACAATTACAATTAAGTCAAAGTGATAAGATTTTATTATCTGTTAGTTGGGATAGATCAATAAATATCTATTAACAAAATTAAGGGTTTTGGAATAGAACATAGAAAATAGAAAATGCTCATGAATTTAAAATTTTCTCAGTTTGCTTTATAAATGATGAATAGTTTGTTACTGGCAGTAGAGAAGTAGTGATTTGGAAGAGAAATATTTCTACTGGGTAATTTACTTAATCAAGAACAGTTCAATCATCCTTGGAATGTGTTGATAGAATCAAATTTCTTCCAGTTATGAAAATAATGATAACTTAAAGCTCAAATGCTGTAGATATATGGAGATTCGTAGGATTCGATTATTCTTTGTAAATCTAAAGATTAGAAGGATTATTTTAAGGATCCACTCTTACAAGTGATGGTCAATATTTGATTGCTTATAATGTAGATAATCAGAAAATTATTATTAACCGAAGACAATTCTGAGTTCAGTTCTTTGATTAGTGATAAATGTTGTATATAAAATTGTTAAATTCTTCAAAAAAAATAGAATATTATTCCAAATATTATAAATCTCTTGTATTCATCTAATGTGAGGTAAACCATTTTAAACCAAAAGTATACAAAGTATCTAAAATACTTTCTAAGTATTGAAAAGCCAATCTATAATTAATTAAAAACTGTCAAGTTAGATTCATTCTAAGAAGGAATTTACTCCATTTTTTTTATATGAGCAGCAAATGTTTTCACATCAGGCGATTATAGTAATTATTCTTTGGGTTCTTGTGGTTTAGCTAAAAAAGGAGTAATTCAAAAAAAATAGATTACATGAAAACAACTTTCTGAAAAATTCCCTTGTTATGGAATATTTAGGAATCCTAGAATGAAGCATCATATAAGTAGTAGCTGATCTAATTATCATTTATTTATTATTTAAATTATATTTGTGAATATATTAATATCTGATAATTATTTAAGAGAATGTATTTGTTTATTTTAAATTCTATTTCTTCATTCATAAATATGATATATATATATGTTAAATGCTTTATTATATTGAGGATATCTATTTAATTATTAAAATGAAATTGAAGACAGGATTTATATTGAAAAATGAATGCACTACTGTTTCTTAAAAGCTTAGATCAATAATCAATATAATTATAAATTTTAACCCATATCTAATCTGGAGAACATCAATAAATAAGTTAAACCATTTGTTTATGTCAAAAAAAAAACTAGTTTGATTTCCTAAAGATTCAGATCAAGAAGGCATTCTATTTTTAGATAAATATAAATATGAAAAATCAAATTACAGTCTGATTATTAATCTAAAATTGAGTAATTTATCCTACTTTGAAGAAATATTAATTGATGGCGTATTACTTTTTATAGGGTAATCTACAAATACACAATTTGAGAGTATGCTCTATAACTAAAGTAATATCATTTTTTTGGAAGTATAGAATGTCCATTATTTTAGATACATTCTGAATGATTAAATTAAAATGAAAATTTATAAATATTTTAAAGATTTAAATAACATTCATCAATTTTCATGAATCATATTCCTCTTACAATAGAACTGTAAATCTGAAGATAGGTAATTTATCACCAATATATGAATCCATATTAAAGGAATGTAATTATTATTATACCAAAGCTAAGAATTAATTATAATATGTAAATTAAATAATTTAAAATTGAGAACTTGTAATTAATGTAAAATTAATCTATTGTTCAATATTTAATTAAGGAATTTAATAATATCAATATATTTTATTGTATGAGGTTATAGTAGTTTTTGAATAAATTATTGAACATGATTAAATGTGATCTTTGAATTTTGGATTAGGATTTCTTGGAACTTTAATAAAATGATCCTCCTTGATTGAATTCATATAATAATGTGAGAGAGCCTAAGAGGCTGTTATTCTTTATAAAGGATTGTGATTCAATAAACTTCTTAACAATTAATAACCACAATCTGGTATATTCAAAACTGATAATCTAGATATAGTGAATTTCTTATTGAGCTTTAGGATGTCAACTAATTATTCTGCTTCAAATAAATGTTTATTAAAGTAAAGATAATACATAACAACTCCTAGACTGAAGATATCAGATTTATAATCAAAGGGTTTTTTTGTCAGAACTTCAGGAGCTATGTAACCAGGAGTACCACAACTAATATTTCTTGATTCGATATTGATAAATTGACAAGCTAATCCAAAATCAATGATTTTAATTTAATTTTCATCATCAATCAATATATTATCAATTTTTAAATCTCTATGAATAATATTCTTAGAATGAATGTAATGAACACCTTCCAGAATATCCTAAAAAATTAAATTAAATATAATCATACTTTCATAATTAATTTAATTTCTTCATGATCATAATCATTCCTTAATTTATTGAGTTTTTCCATAACAATATAAATTGTATTTGTGCTCTCATAGACTTCATAGAATTTTGCAATATTATTATGCTATAACGTAGACCAAATCATAATCTCTCTTTTGATATCATTAAACACTTCTTAATTTTCCTTCTTCATACATTTTGCAGCATATAATTTATTTGTTATTTTGCATTGGAGCAAACAAACTTATGAATAATTACCTTTTCCAAGAGTACTGAGAAAGTTGTACATATTACTAATTTTTTTATAGATAACCAGTCTTCCCAAGATGGATTTGAGTTTCAAAAGATCATGATGACCACCTGTAAACAACAATGTATTTATTTCAAAGCCTAGTAGTATGTCTTTTTCTAATTTCCACACAATATTTGAATCTAGATTTAGTGGAAATGTCATCAATAAAATTTAGTTCATGATTATTAAGTTATTGTCATTATCAATTGTAAGATGACATAAAGAATTGTTGAAGGTGACTTTGATATTAAAATTCATTATTATTAGAATAAATTTCTTATGGTAAATTAGAAAAAAATAATCTAAATTATAAAATTAAAGTCAGATTATCATGATTCCTAAGCCTTTTTTTATTTTAATCGCTACCGAGATTAATTTAATTTCTATTTCAATTTATTTAATGTTCTAATAGCCATATTGAAAGATAATCTTGTGATAGCATTATGAATGTCACATTCAGTAACACAAAAATTACCTTAATATTCATTTTTCAAAGGAAATCTACCATTTTTGGTTACCCATGGATGTTCCTGAAATAAATCAATAAAGATACTAACACTTATTATGTAGTAATTCTATTATTTGGATTCTTGTCTAACATTTTCTTAAGTAAATCTGTTAAGTCTGAAGTTTCTCTCCATTAAATATTTTAAGTGAGAATATTATTCTTCAATTAATCTTATTTTAATGAAATAAAAGGATGTTCATTATAAACTAATTAATACAAAGTTAATCCAGCAGCCCAAACATCAATTGGTTTACCCTTTACTTATTCTTCAGTAAATAATTCTGGAGGTTGATAGGCTGATGTCCCAATTTTTGACTTAACCAAATCGTCATCCATAATCTAAGAAACTCCAAAGTCAGCTATTTTCAATCTCAATTCTTAGTTCAACAAAAGATTTTCAGGTTTAATGTCCATATGGGCAATATTGGCAAAATTATGCACTTATAATTTAGTATATGTATTATATACAATATTCTAATCCCAACATGAAATCTCGAAATAATCTCCATATTGTATCAATGTTCTTATTTTTTATTGATAAGAGTTAAGGTCCATCCATATATTCTAAGACCAAATACAATTTATCGTTATTTGGATTTTCTATAACTTCATAGAGTTGAACTATGTTTTCATGATCCACCTTCTTCATTATTGCTATTTCCTTATCCAATAATGAATAAGCATCCATTTTACTTGAAAGTAACCTTAATTTTAATTTCTTTCTATCACATATTTTCACTGCCTAAGATCATAAATTCCTAATTTCATACATATTTTTTATTATTATCCTTAGCCAATTTCACCTTTCCAAATGATCCCTTTCCAAGTTCCTATAGTATTGTGTATTGATTAATTTTCACTTAACCATCTTCAGTTACTTCTTTCTTCATTATCGAATGATTTATTTATTTCTATGATCCCATCACTTTTTTCTCATATCCATTTGAATTTATTGCATTCTCCAAATCAATTATTTCATCAAATAAGGTATCTTCCGTCATTCCCTAACCATTTACAATCTGAATTGATTCATCCATGGACCTTTAAGTTGATAAAAATTTATTTTCCCCCATTATAGGACTGGGCATACTATCATATTTCTTTTTTGCAAACTAGATTAGATCTACTTTAAAAAGGTTTTTCGGACTATTTTGCCGACTCTATAATCGACTTTTTACAAAATCAATTAAATTTCGTTATCTATATTTTATATAATCTTTTATAGTGCTTGGTGTATTTCTTTCAGGAGAATTAGGTGCAGAGGCAAACTAATTAAAACTAAAATTTTATCCTTGAGTTCTATTATTAATAGGTAATTATAACATTTTTAAGATAAAATTAATATCAAAATTTTTATTTACTATTCCTAACTATTCCCATTGATAAACCATTCAATAAAATACATATCATTTAGTATTTGAATATAGATAACTAAAACATCCTTTGAAATTGCACTCATTCACCTTTATATTTAACAATTATGATTATAATATATATCAATAATATACTATTTCCTACTTTGACGTTATAAATAAAAACAAAATGAACAATCGGCTTAAAAATAGCATCTATTACAGATCTTCCACAAACTATTTTAATATTGAAACAGCCATGACTAACATACATACACCTAAATTTGTAATTGGCTTAGAGTCTGTATTATAGAAAGAATAATAAAATTTTCGAGATTCAATTAAATCATTTATCCAAAATATTTAATTTAGGAAATAAATGCATAAACTAAAAAAGGGGTATGATTCTTAAATTCGCATTATCTCTAAGCTTCGTTGTAATATATGTAATTAAAAGATTAAAATAATTAGAGAATATGGTATTTTTATAAGAATTCGATTAATATGAATTTACACGATGAGGGAAATCTAATTATCAAACAATATTATATAATATTTTAGTAAATGTAGATGTGTTAATTATTTTATTTTAGATTAATTTTTTTATACAAGTATTTAAATCTTAGAAACAATTGTGTATAATAATGATATTTACTAACACAAAAAAAAAGTACAAAAATAAAATATTTTGAGATTGTATAAATAGTAATTACTTACATTATAAACACACTAAGATTTGATTTCTAAAAATGGTTTGGAGAATTGAACTTGTTTAAATTAGCACTTCCCCAATTTTTGGTTGAGGAATAAGTATGCCGGTTTATAAATTACAAATTTGATGGAATAAGACGATTTTAAGAGTTATTCCTTTTAGTATTGATATAATTTTTTAAATTCTTTTAGTAGTAATATTTCTTATACATAAGATTGTTAATTTTTTGGATATAAATAATTTCACAGTTAATTAATTGAAATTAAATTTGATAATATCTTGATTTACTCTACATATTTATAATATAAAATATTTAATAATATATATAATCAAATTATAGCTATATTTTGGTGATTTATATATTCCAATTGTTATTTCGTTTCTTTTTTGAATGCCCTTAATAAAATTTAATAATAAATACCTGCTTCCACATACAAGAATTAGTGTTTGGTCATTTGGTTATGGTAAATACTGTTATAAATATATCGGCTGTAATTAACCCTTAGGACCACTAAATACCTTTCCTATTGGGTCTTATTCATTTCTTAACATAAATGTAGCATTTATCTTTTTTTCTTCCATATACCAAATTAATTCCTCCATAAGAACTAATTCTTCGAGAGTATCAGCCACATAAAGTAAACCTATATGTGTATTATCTCCATTAGTAGCTATGCCTTCTATCAACTATCGAAAATAGATATTAATAATAACTTGGAAAAAGGCTGCAATTGCTGAGGACTCTGCTACTATGCCAATATATTAGTAATTTGAATTGATATTATATTTAGGGATTTCGATTGAGCCATATCCATGATAGAGGTAATTAGTAAAAGGTCCATTAATATTGAGAATATGTCCATTCTATGATCATTGTAATTATTACATTTAATGTTGTGATGTGAGTAGAAAAGTTCTTATTTTCTGCATAAATGGCATGGACCAATAAATCAAACATCCCTACATCATCAATTCTTGAAATAGGACAATAATATCTCGTTGTATCGATATCAAACTTAGGATCATTTAATGAAATATACTATCCAATACGAGTACCCAGACATTTATCTTATTAAGAAATTGCTAATTATCATATGATAAAGAATTACCAAATCTCATTAAATAAGTTGATTGATTCAATTATTATTTGGAATGCAATGTACATTATTATAAAGTATTATTCAAAAATTTGAATTCTTATTTAATGTCAACTAAAAATTGGATTGTTTTCTTTACATGGATTGATCATTTTAAGCTTCAATTTGAATTGATAGAGTAAGGACTGGAACATAATATTAATATTTAATTGTTGTAAATTATATGTTACTAAATATAAATTCCTAAATAATATCAATACTTTTTTGTTATCTGCCATTTAAAAATGACATCCTAATTACCTTAAAAACAAGAGATTTCTTTGTAAAGAATGAACTTTTAACCTAATTAACAATTTTTTATATCTTTGATATTAGTAATCAATATTCTCAACAAATTTATAATATTAAAGAAGCATCCAATTAATTTAAGTATTATAAAGTATGAAATAGATCGAAATTGTTACATCTTTATTTTTAGTTATGCTATCTGATACAAGCGCTAATTGCTACCTACGTCATTATGTTTATACAATATAATTGTTGATAAATTATTAATTTAAATGAAATCAATTACAATTTATAGGTATTGAGAGAAAATTAAAAGATTTGATGGGTTTTGAATTTTACCTTTTTCAAGGAGTTTGTTCTATTCTCAGCTCATCCTGTTATGCACATTATACTTTCATTAGTATCTCTTCTTTGAATGACATATGAAAATGATATCCCTTTATTTTTGAGTTTAATCCAATTGATTTATTACTTTGCTAATGATTAATACAATAATCTAAAAATGATGCTAAGAAATATTATTAAAAAATCTTTATAGACTAAAATTCTTAACTTAATTTGATCATCTAATAAGTAGGAACTACTTTTGATAACATTCTAATTAGAATAGAATTAAAATATCAACTAATTGAGAATATGAAAAATTTAATTGATACATTTTTGTATATAAATTTCTTTATATATCATATCATTATGTTTGACAATTAAAGAAAAATATCATATTGAAAATTGATGCAATTAGGTTGAAAATTGATAAATACTTCTTTTAGTTTCTTGATTTGAATATATCTTATAAATTGTACTAAAGAAGTGGAAAAATGAACATAAATCATATTAATAATATTTTATTGAATTCTATATACAATATCTTGTGAATTCAAATATGAATATTTGAGTATTACATCATTAAAATAATTTATGGTTAGATCATTAGTCTTGCTCTCATTGTTAATAGTTAGCTATTCAGTGGAAATTAAAATTAATGGATGCACTTGTGATGAAGTTTTAAAGTCAGATGAGTGTGATGGTTATCATCCAGGAGAAATGAATTGTGATTGGAATGAATAAAAAAATGTTTGTGAAGCTGATCCTAGAGTTACTTGTTCTATGATAACCGGATAATCAAGTTGTAGAGTAGAGCCTTATTGTGGTTGGGTTTCAGGTAAATGTGTTGACTTCAAATAATGTTCTGATTACAAAGAGACCGTGGATTAAAAATGCAACAATATCAACTTCAAATGCATTTTATTGGAAGATGATAAATGTGGATAAGAGAAACCTTTAGAATGTGAATCTTTTCCTCCTGAGAGTTGCAAATACACATCAAATAGTATATGTGTGCTATCTGGGACTCCTTCAAAATGCGTCACAATGACATCATGTTAGATAGGTAGTTATAATTCAGATTAATGCAAAAAAAATATGAAATGTTTTTGGGACACTGATAAATGCAGAGACAAAAAATGTTCAGATATTCAAGTAAAGGATTCTTGTAAATTTATCCTTTCACCCTTTTCACCATATGCAACATTATGTCATTGGACAACTGAAGGCAAATGCATTGATGGAGAAGACGAACATTATACAGCTGAAACCTGTTTCTCTGAAAGTGCTTATTCAAAGGTTTGGAAAGATGGTAAATGCTAATCTTGTACAGATTCTCCAGTTTATAGTAAAGCCTTATCAGTAATCATGATTCTATTTGCAATAATAATGATGTGATATCATTAATCAAATATATATATATTAAATAATTTTTGTCATTATAGTCCTTTTTAATAAATAAATTTTGGACCAAATAATAGATGATAATAAATGAAATGAATGAAATACTCAATAAAAATATGTTTGTGGTTATTATTACTATTACTCTTTTGGAGGGGATTTAGGTCTTAAATTTTCAATTTCAATGGTTGTTTATAAATACCTAGGACCCATGAATGGCTTTTCTTCACTAAATTATTCTTACTAGAAATAAGAATTATATTATTATGGCATTTATCTGGTATCTCTTAATTAAGTTCCAATTGTCAACCAACCATCTCTAATATTATGTATTTCTCCAAATAATTCAATTCTTTTTCTTCCTAGACAAAACCTCTCTATGATCTCATATAATTCTTCTGGTTTTTTAGTGGATCCCATAACTTCTTCTTCAGTTATAATAACATCTGTATCTATATTAGCATGAATAAAATGTTAATCAGAAGCCCTCTTTACATCTCCTCTCAAACCAACTAGGCAATGTTCTTTGACTCTTCTAAATAAATTATCTCCATAATCTTATCCTGCAACATATTAATTTTATTTTGAATGGTCTTTATTAGTTTTCAACCATACAATATCCTCACATCTTTTGAATCCCCATGTTTTAAATAACTCTCTCCCATCATCTAAATGTTCAGAGGCACACCACAGAAAGATGAAACTTGGAATGTCTGCTATTTTATCAATATGTAATTGTTTTAATTCTTCTAAAGTCCAAGATTATTGATGCTCTTTAACCTACATGTTTGCTTACATCAATCTCTTTGCATATTCTGCCCAAGGTGGATCAATTAGAATTACATCAAACTATTTTAAATTGTATTAATAATACTTTGCCCAATTATTACAAATCAAATGTTCTTAAATCAGCCTTTATATAGTTTGGAGGATGATTATGTTTCTTTATTAACTCACTTTTTAATCTAATCAGTTCTTTTGATTTTGGATAATCTTCAAAACGTTCTTCTGGCTTGTATTTCTTTATTGAATTCTAGGGTCGTTCATTTGTATCTAAAAAATGTTTACATAGATCAGTCCTAAGAATTAGTTAATTTTTTACAATTTTTGTTGCATTTTGAAGTCAACAATTATTTATTAATATATTTGACTATGAATATTTTAGATGAAAATGTCCTTATCTGTTAATTCTAAACCCAAGTAGATCAACTTTATAGGTCAATGAATCAAGAACTCTTGATTAATCTATTCCATCTAGCTAATCAAACAGAAAATGAATTAACATTATAAATAATTGGATCCCTTATTGCCACATATATAGATACTAACCACCAAGAAATCACCTGTTTTGAAAACATTTATCAAGGAGTCTTTCAAATCATCAGAAAAATCAATTCTACTTCAAAACCGGTTTATCATTTTTTAGGCTCAATTTTAGCAACAATTATGTTTCATTTTTAAGACAAACTTCCTACAAACTCCTTCAATTTATATATTCAAGAACTTCTAAGTTCTAAACCAATAGCCGCCTTTGCTATTTTAGAAGCTGTTATTAGAAGATTAACACCCAATCATAAATTACATAAAATAGCTGTAATCACCCTTGATTCCTAACACAGAGCAGTTAAGAATTACTTTTACAAAAATAACCTTGAGTTATTACTAAACAGTATCATGTTAATCTTAAAAAATAACTATGTTGATCTTATTGATAAAGCTATCAATTTGTTTAGTTTAATAATGGAAGGAGAATTCATTACAGACACTAAGGAAAAGGACTTTCACAAATTAAGAAGAGCTGACATTAAAAATAATAATTCCCTATAATGTCAACTATCTAGATTCAACCCCTGTTTCATTGAAGCTGAAATACAACAATTAATGATTGAAAACTCTAATCTACAATGGGTTGATCCTACACGTTCAGACATTAAAAGACTATGGTCTAACATTCTAGATCCTGAATTTATCCAATTATTAGTCAGATTATTACCTTAATGTAATATATTATGGAATGTACTTGGCAAAATCTGTAAAATATTTAAAAAACATTTCGTCAAAGAATAAAGAGCTTTAGATCTCATTCTATTCATGACTCAAGAAGTTCAGAAACTAGATCCTACTTAATTGGATCTTGTAAAACTCTTGAAATTTTCATGTAGAACCATTTATGCTAATACTAATTAAGATTGGTTAGTGTTTAACATGTAATTATTCTCTAAAGCCGATACCATTGAATAATAAGTACAAGTATTTAGATTCTTAAGAGAAATTTGTAGATATTATAGATAAGTGCCAAATTTTAATAAAGAATACTTCAATCAACTCTTTATTCAAATTATTTATAACTTCTTTAGTAATTGGGTTTTGTCTTAGACTGAAGTTTTACTTACAGAAAATTAATATTACTAAAATATTAGATACAATATCAAAGTAATTACATAATTTATAAACAAAAACTACTTTTAATTTTTTTAGTAATTTATAGCTCAAAATTTGAATAATTTAAAAATTGTTGTACATGCATTTGATTTCTTATTACTTGGATTTAAAAGTCTAGTTTATTCTACATCTTATTAATTAGATGTCTTGGTTAAATTACGCCATTATTAAAGTATGGATAGATTTTTATATCCATTTGATCTTGAGACTTTTAACCAATTCAATTATTAGACTTTTTTTATAGAATTAATTGATGTCCTGTGGAAAATCAATGCCCATTTGCAATCAAATGGAATTTAAACGAAGTTTTATTATTACCTTTGGTCTGCCTTATTTGATTCAGATCTACTTATCAAATTTGAACCAATCATGCAATAGATACAAATAGAGAGAAAACTCTTTTTTGATTTCACATAATTATTAGCAATCACTGATACTAATCTACTCAAAAAATGTCTAAGATTAATTAGTAATTCCAAAATTAGATTCGAAAAAGATTAAATTTACAATAATTACACATGTACTATCAATAATATCATGATACCAGCTGAATGTTTAAGTATTTTTGATCATTTCCAATTGATTCAAGACACTGAATTATAAGAACTCTATTATAGTATTAAGTGTAGTATTTATAATGCTTAAAATGAAGCATTCTATAATTCTGAAGATTGTGATAATTTACTCAATCAATTTTTGGTAGGTTTAAATGGTTTAGTAACCAATTTGTAAGACATCTAATCAATTATGTATATTTTCAAGAGTCTGTTAAATGCAAATGGTAGATTTTCATATAAATAAATTATGACAATGATGTGGGAATAAGAACGATTTAATTAATTTAAACAATTTCTATAATTAAATCCAATATCAGAAACCTCTATTACATTATTAGTATTCACCAAAAAAATGATAAGTATAGATTCAGTCAAATCATTACGAAGTGAAATCGTTGACGAAATGTATGAATGGATCTATAGCTTATCACATTACTATGTTGATTGGCTAACAAGAAATAATAATGATTTTAATTAGGAAAGACAACTTGGAGAGAAAAGTGAAAAAAAAATATACTAGGTTTATTATAGACCTATAAGAAAATTGCTTAAATTATTTGTTAATTTTAAATACATGAGACAATGTTTAACCAGTAAAGTCAAAGTCAAAGAATAGATTCTCCAATTAATTTACAAACTCTTGCACCTTATCAATTTAAACGATCTTAATGTTCTTATTCACAAAATGGAACCCTTATATCGAGTATGCGAATGGCTTGTTGACTTTGAACTTGCAAATAACAAGATGAATCCTAATGACTCACATTTAATACTTGAATTTGCTAACAAGGCAATTAGAATCTAAGAAAAACAAACTTTCACATTAGCAATTAAAATATTTGAAATTGCAAAAGATAAACCAGATATTTTAAATAAGCACTATGTATAATATATTTTATTATATCTAGGTACTCATTCAATTCATTTTGGAGGATCTATTGATTGCTGCCTACATTTATAATTAAAGGGTCTAGGAGATTGGGAAAATCCTATATAATCATTTGAAAAAGCATCCAAATATATATGATTCTCTATTTGTTTCCATTTAATAACGAGTTTCACAAAAAAAATCTGTTCTATGGCAACAACAGTTCATTCAAAAAGCATCTATTTTGAAACAATAGCTTTA
Source organism: Paramecium biaurelia (assembly GCA_000733385.1). Lineage (NCBI taxonomy): Eukaryota > Ciliophora > Oligohymenophorea > Peniculida > Parameciidae > Paramecium > Paramecium biaurelia. Next base: position 50,076 of record JPFL01000309.1, read on the forward strand.
TTAAAAGCAAGATCAATTTAACGATGCTTTTGTCCAACTACAAATGCTTTACAATTACCTATAATGAAATAAAAAGAAATATATAAAATTATATAAATTGTGCCTTAATTCAATTATTAAAGTAAATTAACATAAAATTTACTAATAATTCATTCATCTCAATAACCTGAATGTCGATTCATATATAAAAGAAAAATTAAAAATTATAATTTTTAATAAATTGTAATTACAAGACTTTTTCTCATATTGAAGATAAAGTAAATAAACTATAATAAACATATTTAATTCAAAATTTCATTCATCATCATTAAATCTTACTTTCTTTTTGCTTTGATTACTCTTTAATTACTCACATATTTTTAAAATGGGTTTTGGTTCAATCGTTGAGCTATGAGGAAGCTATAGCTCAGTTATATTGCCTGAAGTCAATGAATTCTTTGTTAATTCAGGCAATATTGGCAATGTATTTATCTTACTTTTGCCTTTGTATTCATACTTTTTTAATGATGTTGCATCTTGTTCTAAATGAATCATATCTAAAGAACTTGTTAAAAGGATATCATAGCAATCATCTTAATTTAAACTAATTGTTGGGTTTTGTGTTTCTATAGTTGGTTTAGAAGGACTTTAAGCAAATGAATTAGGAAGATCTATTATATGATTAACTTAGATTTTATCGTAGGAGCGTTTTATTTCTTATCCATTCACTTCTCCAATGTGGCAAATACCATTTCCCATTAAAATTTAATATAATTACTTTTGAAAAAGTTTATTATTTAAGTTGATTAAAAAACCTTAAAAAATACTCCCTACCCATTGTTTTTCCACAATTTTAAAGAAGAATCCTTATCTACCATTAAATATCTAAAGAATACTACATTATTTTGGATATAATAATTTACAATATAAATATTTGCTAAACCTAGTTGAAAAAACTTAAAAAAATTTATAATACTTTATGAAAAAATTATTTATAATTACAAATAAAAATTAATAACTAATTTATAATCAAAATTTAAATAATATGCAACAAGATTCTGTCATTTACTAGATTTAAAAAAAATAGTATTATTAAATAATATTTCTTTCAATCTAATCTTAATTATATTTGTTAGTAACTAAATATTTTCTAAAGAATTATTATATAATATTTTTATTATACAAATTAGACAAATCTTGTTAACTTAATTTAGTCATAGAATGATAATGATCTCAAATTAGTATTTAAATCCACATCAAAGAATAAATATATGTGCCTTGGCTAATTCTAAATTCTTTTTTATGCTTTTGTAAAGGAATATATGCAATAGATATTACATCTTGAAGGTTTTTAACCTTTATTCTGTTTCATTCATCTATTTTTAATAATTTTAGATGGTAATGTAAATTATTGGAGACCTTTAGCAAAAAATGTAATGAATTTAGATAGAATCTAAATTATAGTTTGCTATATGATCAGTATTTATAATTATTATATGAAATAATAAGCTTATAGCAGTTTATTTTTACAGAAATAACACATTTTCTATTGCTTTAATAAAGTAATCAAATTCTCTTGATTATCAAATAATCTTTAATCTAATAGAAGCACTATAAAATCAAATTATTTAAGGTTACATATATGATTGAATATAAATTGAGGAAAATATCATTTACATAAAATTATAAATCACCATGTCAGTGTATGGAAAAACTGATGCAACATAGGAGGTTTTATTGAAGCATTAATATAAGTCAATGCTTGGAATTTGTGTCTAAATTGGAAAAAGGATTGGAAACTTATGAGTGGAGGGGAAAAATAGAGAATTGCAATTGTAATAGCCATCCTAAAAAAACCTAAGGTGTTATAATTAAATGAAGCAACTATAGAACTAATGAAAAAATAATCTAAGAGATTTTAGACACAATTTCAAAGGGAATTACTATTGCAATAGTAGCACATATATTAAGCACAATATAACATGCTGATGTAATTTATATCATTGATAAAAGGATTGTGATAGAAAATGGGACTCATAGTGAACTTATGAAATTTTAAAGAGCGCATTATTAATTAGCATATAATTAAATGGATAATGAGGAAGAAAAATCTGAGTATGAAGTTCAAGTTCTTCTGAAAATAATTTATAAGTTAATTCTATGAATTCAAAAAAATATATATAAATTAGAATGAATTGATTTAATTTATAGAGTATGGAATATGCATTAAAAGAAGAAATTCTAATTTAGGTGTTCAAATATGTGGATTAGTTGTATCTTTTGTAGCAACCATTGGTAAACGAAGTTAATCATGATTGGTCTATCTCCATTATCTTACTTGGGAAGTTATTTATAAGCAAAATTTTGTATGGATTTTATTATTTTCCTGATGAGACATACAAAAATTCTTGTAATATAATTATGGAGGCTGTAAACAATATTAAAACTGTCTAATCTTTTGGGATGGAATCAGTCATTTTAGTCCTTTATGCCAATAAAGTTTAACTACCTTTACAATAGTCTAATAAAATAGCATTCTATGATGGATTTGTTTTGGATTTTTCAATGCAAATTTTATTATGGATGCTATAATATTTTATCTTGGAGCTCTTATGTATTGGGATAGTGTAATATCTGTTAAAGATCTATTCACTTCAATTTAAGCAATTACTTTTGTTATTATGAGCTCTGCGGATAATTCAACTTTCGCAGGAAATGTAGGAGTTGCTAAGAAGGCTATAAACATATATTAGACATACTTAATTGAAGAAAAAATAACTTAAACTTCCTCTTCATGGTGATATTCATTTAGATAATATGTCTTTTAAATATCTTGGATGAGATAAAAATTTTTTCTCTAATTTAAATCTAATTGTCAAATAATATTAAACAGTAGCCTTTGTTGGTCCAATACTTGGACAAGTTCGAATTACTTAATTTTTTCAATATTTTTTAAACCAGATTTCTTATATCATCCACTTATAAGGTTATTGAGAACCAAACTTAAGATTTCAGCTCTCTTAAAAGCGAAATGACAATCTTCAGTTGGACATTTAAGTATTTAGACAGATATCTCTATTTTTCTGCTCAAACCAACCTAGCAAGCAAAATAAATAACATTGACAATCTCATTTTATTGTAAATTCAATTTCTGAGGATAATTTCATTAATAATCTATTATCTATACATATTATACAAATGTACATTAAAATTATATATATAATGAATAAATAATACGAAATCATTAAACTTAATCTGATATCAATTAACTAAATTTTATTTGATAATCCATTCAAATTTTCTTGAGAGCCTTCAAATATTTCAGTTAATCTTAATGTTTTGTTAAACACATATACACTTTATTGTTTATCTTTTTATTTTTATTATAATTATTGATGTTCCAAATTCATCTATTATTATTATATGATACTTTTTATTTGCTCCAAATAGCTCGGACTTCTTCTTCTGCAACACTTCGTTTAAATATATGATACTATTTGTTATTATTATTAAATTAGCAATTAACTAAGTACTTCACTTTATTCATAGATGTTAAAAATCCATCAAAGATGTTATCATTATTGCTAAATTTATTAAAGTAAAACTAATAGTTTAGGATAAAATTACAACATTTTTTTTAATCCGCTATAAGAGTATTATTAAAAGTTGTTTAATCATTATTTCCTGCTTCCCTAACAAAAATATTTGAAATTGATTGAAATCTTCCTAAACAATGACACTAATTTGATAATTTTTTATTGAATAAGAATCATTTTAAGTTCTCATACTATTTATACAAAATGCTTTTCTTTTTTTATTTTTTTTGATCTAAAATTATTTTATATAATTTAAACATGAAATTTTAATTTTATCTATTAATTTTCACTAAAGCATCTCATACCTTTTAGTAGTTAAGGTTGGCTAGTTATTTTGCGCATTAGCTTTCTTAAATTTGCTAGCAGATTATTTTAGTGCTTTAAAATTGGCTCTAAAAGTAGGAGAAGATAATCTACAACTAATATGTTCTTAACATCAATTTTATGTGAGTTTGTGTAAAAAATTTGTGAGTTAGAGAAAATATTATTTTTTCACATCGTTTTTTTTCTTATGGACATTATTAATTTATTTGCCTTTAGGTGAAAGAAAAATTTAACAATCTAATTTTAGATCCTAATTAACAAAATAATAATAAAAATGAAACATAAGACAATTTAAGTTTTTTTTTTAACAATTTCAATGGAACTACTAAGCTACTGTCTTGCTTAAGTGGAATATCCCAGTTATTTTTCGTTCTGATTTAGTCAAGAGTGATTAATGGGATATTTAATTTAAAACTTAAAATTTAGTGATTCAAATCCATTAATTTAAATTAGCAATGATTTTGTTAATTAGTCTAATTTAGTTATTTCAACCAAGCCTTGGTTATCGCAATTTTTGGTATGATTTTAATTACTCGAACACAAATTTCACTTGTCCAGAATATCATCGTTATTAACCAGACTTAATTCCTCATACATGTGTTGGTATAATGTATATTCATAAAAAAGGGTACGTTCCTATTTGTTTAGGTGTCACTGAAGTGACTGTAAAGAAACAGAATAATTAAGAAGTTCTATGTCATCCTAGATTTCAAGCATTTAATTTAATGCCAATATCTTTTAGTAACTATACAGTTCGTTGTAATCCCTATGATACACTAACCTTATCATATAATGAGAATGGAGAAGTAATATATACATGCCAAAGTAATTTGATAATATATTTTTTTAGTCAATAATTATTATTGTGTTTTAGCCTAAAAATATAATGAAGTATTCAAATGTTAATATTGCGACATAATTCTATATGGGGAGTACTGCGCTGAATTAAAACCTGGTATTTCTGCTTACACATGGAACAGTATTTGTTAAATTTGATATCTCATAGGATGTCCAAAAAATTGTCTTCATTGTTTTTCCTTAACATACTGCTACGTTTGTTGGGAAGGATATTCACAGCTCAATTATACTGATCTAGTATGCAGTCTTGGTAATAAAATCATAAAAAACTAGAATGTAAATAAGGAGATGCGAGTTGTTCGTATGATGCTGTGACTAAAATTTACACAACTCTTAGCTGTCGGGTTGGGTATGAAACAACCATTGTTGATTATAAAATAGTGTGTAGAAGTAAAATAAAATATCAAGTAATTAGAGTGTACTGATTATTGCGGCTATTGCTATCTTGGAGTCTGTATGTATTGCATCAAAAATTATTAATTATTGAAGGGTAAATGTTTTGGAGATCCCAATTGTATGAAACACAGGTAGTAATTAATTATTAACATAGTATTGTTTATAACTCAAATAATTCTCCTACTGGAATTCACTGTTTCTAGTGTGATTTTGGATACTTTAATAATGGTAGCCTATGCTAATGTAATTAATTATTGATTCTATGAAAGTTTGCTAGACAGTGCCTGGTTTAGAAACGTGTTTTTTATGCAATTCAGCAAAAGAATGCAAGACATGTCAAGCAAGATATTACTTAAATAATGAAAAAAAATGTGTACCTTTTGATGGATGTGATGTAAGATGTAATACCTGTTTAACTACAAATCCAAAGTTTTGTACTACTTGTGATTACATAAATTTGAAAAGAGTGTCAACAGGAGATGGTAATTGTGTTTGTGCATAAGGTTAAAATTATGCTGAAAAATATGGTTCTTGTGTTTTATGCACAGAAGGGTTTTGTAACACTTGCACACTCAATTTCTTTGAATGTACATCATGCGATTCAGGAAGGAACAGAATTCTTGTAGATAAGAGTTGTGTATGTTTATAAGGATATTATGAAACTGATTTAGATGATAAGAAGTGTTTAAGTATTAAACCTATAATGAACTTAGAATGTGATTAAACTTGTTATAATTGTGATGGTCCAGACAACAATAATTGTACGGAATGTGATAGTCTCAAGAATAGACATATGATTTAGGAATAATGTTATTGTAAAAGAGGATATGTGGAAACATCATCAAGTGGAGCTTTGCTTTGTTTAGGTTCTTAAATTAGAATAGAATATAGCTTGTCATCCAAGATGTGAAAAGTGTTCTAAGCCATAAGATGCTACAACCAATTAATATTGCACTACTTGTATTGCAGGACAAAAGAGAATGTTGACAGACTAATTGATATGTGATTGCATACCATAATATGGTGATTTGAATGGACTTGTAGATGCTTGCTTTTGTAAGATTATATTTGTATTTTAGAATGCTATTATACTTGTGGAAGTTGTGTTGATGTTGGGGCTACTGATTGTAATATGTGCTTGGAATCATCTAACAGACATTTGACATTGACAAATGAATGCAAATGCAAGGATAATTATTATGAAGATGGTGTCAATAATAGAGATTGCACAAGTATTATTTCTCTCTTTAAATTAGGATGCCATTATTCTTGTTTTAATTGTGATGGCAATTCTGATATTAATCAATGTATCTAATGTCCTTCAAGTAGAATACCTGATGGAGTTGGATCTACTTTTTAGTGTATATGTTCAGATACTCAAACTTTTGATGATGGCTAAAGTTTAATTTGCAGTTAGTGTCATTATTCATGTAAAACTTGTAATGGATATGATGAGACAAATTGTTTATCTTGCGAGTTGAATTATAGATAATTTGTATTTTCAAAATGCGAATGTCCAACAGGATATTATGAAGTGGGATAACTTGAATGTTATAGTAATATTTAAATTGATTCCTAGAATGTCATTTCACTTGCCAGAATTGTTATGATAAGAATCAAGACAATTGTATTACTTGTTCTACTGATTTTAACAGGATTCTATTAGGGAATACATGTCAATGCAAGAGTGGTACATCAGATTACAATGGTACATAAGCAATGTGTGAGAGTAATAATTTTACATTAATATCAGAATGTTCATTTCGTTGTGCTGATTGTACTCAAAATGATGTCAACCAATGCACAAGTTGTCCAGAATTTTCATTAAGAGAATTAGGATCTGATTAATCCTGCTCATGTCCTTCTAATTTAATTGAAATCCTCTCAAATCCCATTTGTCAAAGTAACTATTTTAAATTATTAATTAGGTTGTCACTTTACATGCGCTTCATGCTCTGGACTTGAATCGACGTAATGCACATAATGTAGCGACCTACAATAACGACAATTAAACATTAAAGGAGAATGTGAATGTAAAAGTCATTATTATGACAGTGGAAGAGCAGAATGTCAAAGTATATTCTATTATTATTTTTAGTCTGTAGTAAATTTTGTTGGGATTGCAATCAAACACCTGATTTATGTACTTCTTGCTAACCTGATAGATATTCTGATAATACTAGTACATGTCTTTGTAAGACAAAAATATAAGGGATTAAGATTAGTACATTCTAATTCTCTACTCAAACTTCTTGTTCTAGTTGTCATTATTCATGTTTGAGCTGCGAAGGGTTTTCATCTTCAAATTGCACTTCATGTTTAGATGCTGAAAATAGAATTCAGAATGGAAATTCCTGTCAATGTAAACCTCATTATTTTGATTACGGTTCACCTTCATGCAAAGGTATAGATTGATAATTGAAATTAATAGAATGCAGCTATAGGTGTGAAACTTGTTCTTAGAAAGAAGACTATTGTCTAAGTTGTTCTTCTTCTAGTCTAAGAGGATACAATTCTTTATTTAGGTTATGTAATTGTCCAAATGGTTATTATGATGATGGAATAAATTCAATATGTCAAAGTATAAAATATTACAATATCTAAATAGAATGTAATTACTCTTGTTATAAATGCATGGGAATATCAACTAATTGTGAGTAATGTTCTGACCTATCCAAAAGGATTTTAGATCCGAATTTATTAACTTGTAATTGTATTGAAGGGTATTATGATGATGGGATTGAAATTTGTAAATAATGTCATTATTCTTGTTTGTCCTGTAGCGGATCAGGATCTAACTCATGTAATGCATGTCCTCCAGTTAGTAGTACATTTAGAGTATTTTATAAGAAAACCTGTAATTGTTTATCTGGATACTATGATGATGGATCATCAATATATTGTAGAATGTGCTAGTATTAATGTTTAACATGCCAAATTTACTCATATTAATGTTTACTTTGTCCTATTACTAGACACTTGGTTGGATAAAGCTGTGTTTGTGATGATGGATATTACGATATTGGCATATAAAAGTGCAATCAATGCAATTCTAGTTGTTTAAGTTGCGAAACAACATCTACTTATTGCACCTCATGTGATTCTAATTTAAAGAGAATTTTAAATGGGCCAATGAAAAGTTGTGTTTGTCAAAATGGCACTGTCGAAATTAATGGAGTTTGTTAGGAATGTAATACTTCGTGTAAGGCTTGTTCCAATTCTACTTAGTAATGCACATAATGTCAACCCTTAAGACAACTAATTAATAATTAATGTATCTGTATAGATGGTACATACGAATACAACATTGATAATAAATGTCATTTTTGTTATAAGACTTGTTTAACATGTGTTAATCAAGACACTACATGCTTAACTTGTTCTGAAGCAGATTTTCGAATTATGAAACCAGGAAATATTTGTGCATGTTTAGATGGATATTTTGAAAACTCAGTAACATTGTCTTGTAATGAATGTGACAAATCTTGTAAAACATGTGAAATTTTGGCAACAAACTGTACTACTTGTAATGAAGTTCTTCATTATAATAAATACTCAAATTAATGTGTTTGCGAATCTGGCTATTTTTATAATGCTAATACAAAATTATGTGAAGGTTTTTAAAGTTATTATCTATTTTAGCTTGCAATCTCACGTGTAAGGAATGTAGCACTTAATTTCAATGTACTGAATGCGATTTTAATACTAGATATTTTGATGGTCAGAACTTTAAATGTCCTTGTTAAGAGGGTTATTTTGAAGCCAATCTTAATTAATGTCAAAGTGTATTATTTTGTAATTCTTTATAGTATGCAATATCTCATGTTAAACTTGTAACACCTCTTCGAATCATTGTACATCATGTGAAACAATTCTATACTATAGAATTTTAAATAATAATTAGTGTTTCTGTTAAGATGGATATTATGATATTGGAATATCTATGTGTTAATAATGTAATGTTGTATGTAAAACATGTGAACTGTCAGCTTTTAAATGTTATTCATGTTATCAAAATGATCACATCCGAGTGCTTGATAACAATTAATGTATCTGCTAAACTGGTTATTTTGATAATGGCACTTCGGTGTGTTAGAGTAATAGAATTAACTAATGATTAGAATGTTCAATTGAATGTCTTACTTGTAGTGGATCAGAGGATCATTGTACTAGTTGTGATATTAATTAAAAAAGAATAGATCAATCAGCTATTTATAGATGTCCATGCATTACAGGTTTTTATTCTGATGAGAATTATATTTGCTAAAGTAATGATTTATAATATTAGAATGCCATATCAAATGTGCTTCTTGTATCAATCAAAGTGATCATTGTCTTAGTTGCAAATTCTTAGCAAGTAACAATAGGTACACACTGTCATCAAATTGTGATTGTAAATCTGGCTATTATGATGATGGAATTCAATTACAATGTTAACGATGCAATTCTAAATGTAAAACTTGTAGAAATACTTCTATTTATTGCTAAACATGCATTGATAGATTAAGATCCAACCCTCCTAATTGTGATTGCATTATTGGTTATTATGAAGATTAGTAACAATAATGCTAACGTATTTAATATTTCTAAATCTTTAAGCGTGTAATCATGGATGCAATACCTGTATCAATGAACCACAGAATTGTTTAACTTGTAAAACTGGTAGAATAACAGCTTAATGTATTTGCCAAGATGGTTATTTTGATGCTGGTCAATAAGCATGCTTAAGTAATTTATCATATCATTTTAATAGTATGTGATAGTTAATGTAACACATGCAGTATGACAGCCTCAAACTGTTTAACTTGTAAAGGAGATCGAATCAATTCACCAAATTGTTAATGTTCATAAGGATACTATGACGATAATGTAACTGAAAATTGTTAACTTTGTGGTTTCCTATGCAAAACATGCAATCAATTTGGTTGTACCTCTTGTGCAGGAAATAGAATTTTATCCAAAGAACTCACATGTGATCCTCCTAATAATTCTATTTGTCATGATTTTACTCCTTGGTGTTCAAGTAAATTGTATTTCTATTTATTTGTAGCTTGTGAAACTGCAGTATTGAATATTTAAATTTCAGATGATTTGAAATCAATTATTGTAAAATTTGATTACCCTTTAAATCGTCAAAGTTTGTTTAGTTAAGTTAAATAAAATGTGTGTTATCAAATCTTGTCCACTAATTGTTTACTTCAATTTGGACTTGACCCTCAATGTCAAATTGATGATATTGATAGCAAAATTCTATATTTAAAGTTTGGAAATAATCCAACCATAATCGAAGGAGATCCAATTGAATTCTGGCCAAATACATTACAGTAATTAGATTGCAATGTTAAATTATCAATGTTTATATTAAACAATGTAAAATCACCATAAAGTCCTTTTACTCCTATTTTAGAATTTCATGTACCTTAAATTTAATTAAACCCTTGTGATAATAATATTATTACCTTAAAATAAAAATCTAATGATGGTTTGAGAAGATTAACAAATATTATGTGGACTTATGTTGTTTATGGATCCTTTGGAAATGGAGATCTCGATAACTTTGTCTAATAACAGACAAGTTTCCAACTACTAGATTTAAACATAGATGCTTCTATATTACCAATTCAATCTAATATTACTTTTACAGTTCGATTTTCTAACTTTATTGGACAATAATCAGAATAATTCATTACAATATCAACTCATTCAGGACTTGCTCCTTCAGTTAATTTTAATATCAAGAAATAGTTTTATTCATTTTCAGTGATTAATTTAGTTTTTACAATATAAAAACTTAATTGTGTAACTAAATTAATTGAAAACTCTAATTATTAGATAAGTTTGGAGGAGAAGGCAAGAACATTTGGTTCATCTTCATAAGTTGATTATAAAACAGTATCAAATGAGACAGAGTTTAAAATAAAAATTCCTCCTTATATGTTAACCCCAAGAGCTTTATATACATTTTAATTGAATGTCTCTGATTTATCAATAAATTATTTTTCATCGTAGTAAACTACAATTGAAATTATCCCTTCAGGATTTCTCTGTAAATTCATTGGAGTCTAACCAATTTAAGATTACAGAAATGAATTAAATATATTTATTGAATGCTAAGATTTAGATTCGAAATATTTGGCTAATTAGGACCCAGATGTAACTATTAATGTTGATTGTACTGACTTATCTACAAACAGCAGCTGTTTGGACAATAAATCTAAACAAATTAAAGTAAACAGAACAGATTATTAACAAAAGATATTGAAATATTAGGTAAATGCATATACAGTTTAATCATGGAAAGTGACTGCATACAAAAATGGATCATAATAAACTTTTCAATAAATCATTGTATTCTTAGAAGATAACTTTAGGGAATTGTAGATGAATTATAGCTAGGGTTATAATATGAGAGCAATAAATAGTTATGAAACTCTCAATTTCACATATGTAATACCAATTACAGATTAACCGCTTATTTTAGAATATAGCATTGGAATAATATATGATTTTGAAGTGTTGGCTATATTACAACCAAGATGCTATACTTATTAATTTAAAATTTTTGATCATTATGAAAAGTTTAATAAAGGAAATTAAATTAATGTTAAATTTTTAGTTTAATTTATTAATGATATTATGCCAGGACAGCATAATCTAATGTTAACTTTAAATTAGCCTCCTCAATGTAACATTTCAGTTGAACCTAATAGTAATAAGGCTTTAAGTTTAATAAATGTAATTGCAAATTGTCTATTTTCCATTGACACTCCATACATATATCAACTCAGAATTTTACTCAATGATAATGATTATATAGATTACAAATTAAAGAAAACTGATTTTTCATTAGTATTGTATTCATTTTAGAGTTCAAATAAATTCCAAATTCTACTCCCCTACTCTAAAATATATGTTATAATATAAATTATGGATGCTGATGGATCAATATCAAATCAAGATTAAGAAATAATAATGGAGAAAATTGATTTTAATTGCTCAACTCTTTAATATAAATATTCTACTTTCCAATATTAAATTGCTTTAGCTTTTGAATTAATTCTCAATCATAATTAAAACTAGGTCTGTTTACAAGTTTCCAATGAAATCTTATCTAGTATTAAATAATTAACTACTAAATCTAAATTTGAAGATTAATAATTAGCTTACAAATTTATCAAAGTTTATACACATTATTACTTATTATTAAATTCTACGAATGGAACTTAAAGACTATTAGATGAACCTTCAACTAATAGATGTTTTGATAAAATAAGTTAGAAATTCATTATTACAAATTAAAAGGATTCTAATGTGCAATAATATAATTTAACATACTTATAGACAAATATCAATTAATTGAAAAATGATGTAACTCAATTATTGAATTACAAATTTTAAGTTGAGTAAAACATAAATGAAGACCCTTTGATTTTACAAGAATCCCTTTGTTAGCAAAGAGAATTAATAATAGAATCATTACAAATTTCAATACTATTAATAGATAATGCATTTTCATTATTATCCAAAACTATTATTACATTGGATAGAGAAAAAATATTAATATTTAACATTGGTGAACAACTTCTTTAATTAATCTAATAAATTTCTGATTAAGTAAATAGCCAAGCTTAAGTTGATGGGAAGTAACTTTAAATTGATGGATAATATTTAAAATGGAAATTAATTAGATAATCAAAAAGTCATTTCAATAAATTGGCTAATGTTGAATCTGATTTCACTGACTATTTAATTGCCTTTATTGAAAAAGTTTAAGTAGTCATCTCTCATAATTTCTATAATTTATCAACTGACTCTTAATTCAAATTGCAATAACAATTGAACTAATCCTATTTAGAGATAGATTAGAATTGGTTATAAAAATTAAGTCTCAGAAATTATAGAACTATGTAAAATTATATCAATTAAGATAATTTCTCTTAGTAATATAGTGTTCAATTAGAATAATTCTAATATTGTGACAAGATAAAGAAATAAAATTACAATGACATGTATGAACTCTCTTGTATTTAATCATCTACCAATAATTTGTTTCATGTTTGTGATCTAAATGTAATTGAAGAGAATTCCTCTGTTAAAGTTTTATGCAGATGCAATTAATTTGGGAATATTTTTTTAATTAAAATTCCCATAAATTAGACTCAAAGTCAGAATAACTCTGGAATTTCTATAGACCCTAATATACCAAAGTAGAAAGATCTTTAAATTTTTTAATAGCCATTTATCTTACTTCAGAGCATATTAATTTGTTTTTCCATCTTAATTTATTAATAATTGATCATTATGGAAAATGAACATTATGAACTGATAAAATCATAGTAGGAAAAGATAAAGAGTTTGGATGATACAAGGAAATTAAAGAGAAAGGAGGAATTAAAATGTTATCCAGGAGATATATTTATTATTAAAGAAAATTTCAAAGTATAGATTATTTCTATTTTAGTACCTTCATCAATTTTTATCTTTATTTTATTGTGACGATGTGATTTTAAAAAAAAGCTATAGATTTCTACAATTTTTCACAGAACTTAGTTTTTTGAATCCTATGACAATTTGCCTGATATCTGCATTCTCAGATGAATTGCAATTTAAAATGGCATTCTTTGTCAATTTTTCTATGATCTTATTTATGAGATTTATATTTAAGTTGTTTTAGGCAATACATAGATTTGGTGGAAGATTTGCTATACTTATAGTCTTTATTTTGATTATGCTTCAAATATTCTCTTATGTCTTGTTCATTTATGTTCTTTTGAATAGGTAAAAATATGCGATTTATTTTTTTAGTTCTGCAAACTCAGTCTATATCAATATAAACATTATAATGATTTCAGGAGGAACTATAGTGTTAATCTATTTCATCCTGTAATAATATTTGTAAGAATACTTTTATATAACAAAATAATCACAAGTATTAAAAACTAAGAACTTAATCCACTCTACCATTTTGTCTATTTTTTTATTCAACATTATAAGTTGGAGGAAATATTTGAAAAATACATATTATTTTGATTTAGAATTAAAAAAATAATCATTTTATTAATCATAACATATTTTAAACGATCTAATAATAACTTATAATTTTAATAAACACAAAATTATTAATTTTCAAAATCGATTTAATACTCTCATTATTTACATTTACAAAAATAATAATTCCAAAAATCCGACCATAATTACATTGACCTGTTACTTCAAATATAACAAGATATTGATATAAATTAATAATTGTTTGCATATAATTAATCTTAGGTTAACCCTAAATAGAAATGCTAAGAATTGTATATTGTTTAAAATTCAAATTATGTTTGATATTTTAATAAGTATTTTGTATTATATAAAAGTATTCATAATTAAATTGTATAAAAGGATAAACAACCAACCATCCAAGGTGTTAACCTAGAGGTTGAAAATGTACATTTTGGAGACATTACTTTGTCATCTAATATATATTTGATATTAATGAATGATATGATGGTTGATTTCCTGCCATTTGCCGAATAAAGCACGCTTTTGTGTTTTTTTGTGTACTAGTTTTGCCCTTGGAACCTTGAGGAGCATACCTACATGTTAATATTATTTTATATGGATATTTAATACTTGTATTTTATTATTAGTTTAAATACTACCCTTTTAAAAATAATATTCTTAATTTTGACACATATTTTATATGTTGTGTAGAATTGTATAATTTTCCTGAAAATAAGGGTTATGATCTATTGAGAGGGCAATAGACCTAACTTCAATTCAAAAATATAAATAAAATAATATTTAAAGAGAATAATTTGTTAATTTTCTTTTTTCATTAGCCTATGAAAACGAAAGCTGAGTTATTCTTTTAGAATTTGAGTTTATCCTTTGCAATATTAATTAGCCAATTAAACAACATTAAATTAGTTTTTTACCTTTATTAACAACAATTAATAGCATTCTAGAAACCTATAATAAATATGCCTTTATATAACTTTAAAAAACAAGTTTGAATTGATAAAATCAAAAGCACCTTGTATTAATGTAGATCAAAGTCAAACTACGTTATTGAATATCTTCTGTATTGAGATCGAAATTTAAAATCTCTTTCACTTTGAGGAGATTCTTTGGTATTTAATTTGTAATTAAACGGGTAGTATCTAGATATACAATACCTATATTTTATTAGCATTTTATAAATATATTTATATATTACAAGATTCCTTTTTTTGTCTAACTTTTAATGTAAAATTCAGCAATATTTTTAGGAGCAATACGGCGAGTTATTTTTATGAAGGTAGGATAAATGATTAGAGGGTGGAAATTCTAGATTTAAAGTAAGTATTAGATTGGTTAATTTAGGTGATGGTGTTGAACAAAAATATGAAGTTTAAGGTAAAAAAGTGAAGGGTGAAGGAAAAATAATTAGAAGTGATAGGATAAAATTTAAGTTAATTTTGTTTGCACAGGTAATATCACTTTAGACGTGAAATTAAATTAATTTAGATGATAAAATTAGTAATTCAATGGTAGAATACAAGTATTTAATATATACATAATATTTAGTTTAGATACATTAATAAATACTTAAACTGAATTAATCTAAAATTTTAGATAAAAGACAATTTACAATTTTGAATTATGTATTTTATTATTATTCAAAAATTGCTTAGTTGGAAGTAAATTCAAGATTTGCAATCTTTGATTCTTTTAGATTATAAAATAACTAATAAATAACGGTTAATTTAATTCTACTTAGATGGCTTTTAAGGTTAACTGGTTAATTGAAAAAGTGGAAAAAAACGACTTAAATCTAGGTAAAAACACATGATATGATGAACATCCATTTGAAATGTTATTTTTTAAATTAATCAGATATCACTTTTCTTGTAATTGAACTTGGTTTTCCAAAATGCAACTTCCTTTTTGTTTAAATAATGTTTTTAAATCAATGCCTGATTGATTTACAAATTCTCCTTTGAAAATTAAAGCTCCTTATGCTTAAAATATTGGTGTTTGGGATATAAGTAATATGGTAATATTTGTAGAAACTAAAGTATAATAAGAAATAAATACTACTTTCTGGAAGAGGATTGTTTGAAAATATTGGAGTTTTAAATTATGCCAGAATATCTTTATAACTTTTATCTGTGGATTGAATTTCATTTCCTTATTTAACATCCCATAAACGGATAGAGTTATCTCTACTACCAGATGCTAATGTATTACCATCTGGAGAGAAACAGACTGATCTAACAGTATCTGAATGACCATCTAATTTAGATTGTTATTATCCTGTTTTAACATCCCATAAACGAATAGAGTTATCATAACTACCAGATGCTAATGTATTACCATTAGGAGAGAAACAGACTGTGTCTGAATGATGATCTAATTAAGATTTTTATTATCCTGTTTTAACATCCCATAAACGGATAGACTTATCTTCACTA
>JPFL01000310.1:0-69521 GCA_000733385.1 Paramecium biaurelia
CCTAAAATCAAGGCACATATAACAAGTGATTTTATTCATATTAAAACGGATTATAATTAGTATTCATTAAATTCACTTTTTAATAGTTCTTAAGGGTCATCATATTCTGAAAAACGATGTAGTTTCATTTAATACATATTCAATTCTCTCACATCCTTAACGTTCTTAAATTACATCAAATACTACAATAAAGATTTCAATTCCTAAAATATTATACATTAATTACCTCATCTGATTTATTGTCTATATAAGGGATAATTGGTACACCATTTTAAATCTAATAAAGATAAGAATGAGGTGCATTATCAATTAACAACATATCACTTAGTTTTCTTGTTGTAAAAATACGAAGATCTTTAATAAAATGTCCATCATCTGTAGGTATGCAATGTTCTCTATAGAATCTGTGACTTATCCATTTTTTCTATGGATCCAAGTAATCGATCACTGCATTAGCATAATGTGATTAAGAAGCAGTAAATACAATCAATTCGAAATTTCTACTTAACTACTAAAGTAAATGAGAAGTATAAGGTCTAATATTTAATGAAGCCTAAATTATATATTGGTTTTATACTTCCATCTTCTCTCCTTCATGATTTATATTGAGTAAAACATCTCCAGGTATAAAACTATTTGAGTTACAATGTACTAAAGTTTCATCCAAGTCAAATAAAAGTGTTTTTTTGTCAGTTGCTGGCAACACTATAGATTTTTTAACTGGGGGCACTTTAAGCTTCTTAGCAATAATGATTCCCTTAAATAGTTTGATCAAATTTTACCTGCATATTATGAATGAGATGTTCTTTTGCTGAATTTGGGCCTTTAATTTTAAAGGCTTTAATAAGCGAAGTAATGTAATATAATTTTTAAAATGAGTTTTTATAATCTTATTATTATTATTGTTATTATGATTAATATTATTATTATTATTATGATTAATATTATTATTATTGTTATTATTATTATTACTATTATGACAATTATTATTATTATTACTATTACTCTGTAGCAGGTTAATTTTTATTATTTCTTTGAGTAACAACTTAATCCAAATATGATGCAGGAATACTGCTCTATTGCTTATAGATATTAAAATCTCCTTCTTTTGGAGTTGGGGTAGATAAGGTGGACAACCCTCGTGAAGGAGCGACAGAAGCTTTTCTAGTTAAATTGATTGAACTTTAAACTGATTATTATTATTATTATTATGGTTATTGAAGATGATTTTAACTTTCTTGAATAATTTATTTATTCTAAACAGGAGTCATGGACAACAATTATGGACTTTAAGTTTTCTTACGCTATTCTAATTAATCCATCCTACATTCCATATAAGTTTTAGATGATTAAAATCTTGATGCATCATTATAGATTGCCACTTTCTCATTGGGTAGTTATTTTTCTGATTTTATGACTTCTCTTTTTAAAAAAAAGTCTTATGGAGGTGTATCAGAATGAACTCTTGCAGAAGAATTCTCCTTATTATCTTTGCTCTTGGCACCTAAGGGTGTTTTTCCTTTAAAATCAGCATTAGACTGTTTTCTGGTTAAGTTTAAAAATGATTTCTGCTCTATGGAGTCTGTTAAGGATATTTCTCTGTAAGAACTGTCTTTTCGTAGCATTTGAAGAAATAAAAACTCGTTAATAATTAATAATTAATTATTAAATATTTAGTTTATTTTAATATCAAAATACTATTTTTTATTATAGTCTGTATGAATTTAGATATGAATAAAAATGGATAAATAATTATTTTTTCTAATTAATCATTTTTTTGATTTCTTTTCACCAACTTAAAACATATTTTTAACAATCGCTTTTGAAATTTTCTATTCTGGTTATTGTGGTTGATCAGATTTTGGTTTCTCATCTGTTGACTTTTCTGTAGTTTCACCTTATTATTAATCTTTGTTTTCTTATTTTTTTATATCTTCCTATTTCACTTCAATGGTCTATGCTTATTTAAATGTGGAAGGCTTAATTACTTATTACATACGTGATTCTTCAAATTAATTATCTTAATCAGGTTCGATATCTGATTGATCAGGTGAGTTTTTTTATTCTTAATTTTTATCAGATTTTAATCTGGATATTTAAAATATCTTATCAGACATAGGGTTTTAAAATGATGCTTTCAAATTTTATTGTTTTTATTATTTGACTTTGATGACATTCTCTTTACTATCTATTTCACCTGCTTCACCAATATCAAACCCTAAAGCTAAGAGTTCTTATTTTATAAATGTCATGCTTTGAATGTTTTCTTCAAGTTGAGCTTCTAAAGAGCAAATATATACCATCTTTTTGTAATCTTCTCCTTTACTGTCAGAAAATAAGATAGATCTGATTTATTCTCTTTTCTTTGAAAAAAAGACTGTTAATTTATCTAACTAATCAATAGCAAATCTAAAATAATTTATGTATGTTAATTTCAAAGAGAATTCAATTAGTTTTCTCTTTGGATCTGTATTTAATCTTTATAGAATATCAAACTCTCCTTTATTATTTTAATCAATGTATGCCTATAATAATTCATGACAGGCAACATCAAGTGGTTTTCTTATTTCCTTTTCATCTTTAATCTCTTTTGCACATTCTTCAGCCCAAGCCTTCATTGCTGTTAAGTTTGTTTAATTTCTAATATTATCTTTTATTGCAGAATAAACCTTGATAGGTTAGAATTATTTAATAATTTGCATTAAATATTAATCAGATCCTACTTTAATAAGTTTTTCTTTAAAAGTAAACATTTAAATAGAAAGCATTACGAACTCTTAAGAAGTTAATGATAAAGGATGTGATTTCTAATTTTATTATTCTTCAGCCTATTTTTCTTTGCTAAGCAAATAACCTCTTAATGTAATAGCAAAAAACATATTCATTATGATAAATCTAACAGTAATTGTATATGGTATTATCATAACATAAAATTCTAAGGTTCTGTCATCCAAACGAAAGAATGATATATCATCTATTTTAGAAATGAAATCAAGCATTTTAACTATAGTTCCAAAGAAAGTAGAATATTAAATCAAATCAGTACCCAATACTAAATGAGCCATTGATGAAAAGGCCACAATAATACCTAATAAAATAATTAAAATGAATGGTAGATGAGATAATGTATACTTTATTGAATTTGTTAAGGTTTAAAAATCTTTATTGTGTGAAAGTAAATATAAAATTTCTAAACACAATACTAATATTGCCAATGATCCAAATGCTCCAATAAATTTACTATTATCACCTATATTTTAGACCTAAGTAAAGAAAAGATAATTATCCACATCCAAATTCACAGAGAATAATGTTGAAGGTAATAAGTCATTGATTGAAGTTCCAAATATCTTTGATCCTTAAATCAAAGTATTCACTTAAAAAAAATAATACAATATTAATGTAATTTGAGCTCCAAGAAGAGCCAAAAATAATAAATTGAGTAACTATGATATATCCATCAAAAAAAGAGATTTTCTTATAAATTCTGGCATATGCCTTTCCCTCATGTATAATTGTGATCTATTTAATGATAGTAATATGTAAGTACTATACCATCTATCATAAGAAAAGTTCTTATGTAACATTGTCTTTATTGTCACATATAAATAATAGCAAAGAGCAATAATTAGTGAGACTGATAATATCAAAATACTGATTTCACTTACAGATTATAAGGAGTTCTTTTTAATTCCTTGTACATCAATTAATTTAAATGACAGAGCACCACATTAATTAATTGCAAATGACAATTTTATATGTGCTAATCCTCTGGCATTTATAGGATTAAATGTGACAAATTAAATAGCTATAGAACTAACACTATCAATTAATTTGACTTTCTACAAGGAATTTATAACAGGACTTAATTATTTCGGTTCGAGTATCATAACTAAACCTCCTTCTCCTTCAAACCCATTTGATGGATCATAATCAATGGTAAAATTAGTATCAGCATCATAAAAGCTCTCATAATTCTCATTTTCTGAATCTATCTTATCGGTGGGAGAATCTAAAAACAGTAGCATAGTTTCAGCAGCAAAAGTAGAGAATTGTTCTATTGTATTATTTACCATTAAAGATCTTCTTATAGTCACTCTAATTATGTCATTGACAACAATATTAAAAGTATTTAATGAGCTGGTTCTAATTAAACTATCAAAAACATATTCTTTTAATTGATAAGTAAGGATACTATTCTCTGAAGTAGGATCAACTTTTGGATCTGGAGTTTAACCCTTTAAGATTTATAATTCCATTTTTCCAAATATGTTGTCCTCAAATAGATCAGGAAATCCAAAAATTAGCCAATCTGTCATATCTTGAATAGTATTTAAATCCTTGAATTATTTTTTTGCATTCGATCTATCGTATCTAATTTTCCTAGAGATTGAATCACTTTACAAATAAGCCTCAGCTGGACTATAAAATTCTTATAGTAGAATAAAATTTAACGACAATATTAATAATAATAATACTGTTTTCCATATTAGTTTAATAAGTTCCATTTTCTATTTACTCATAATTCTCTCTTTTTCTTCTTCTATTAAGAATTTCTGATTCTTATCATCATCAACTGATTAATTGATTAAATTGGCGAAATCAACATTAAAATCAATAGTTTATGGATTTTCTTTGAATTCTCTTTCATTAATTACATATTGTAATTCTTTATTTTCATTATATTCATCAAATTTAGAGGGTTATAACTTTAAAGTGAACCAAAATCTCATGACAAAATATTCAGCTATATTATAGAAATACCAGAAAGGATGTATGTATTTAACAACCTCATCATGTTTTTTTGAATTATTAGTTTTTTAAGATTATTTTTCAAGCTTCATTTAATATTCATTATATTCTTATTTAACAAAGACAAAAAACATATTGCACAAAATGATAATAACAATAACATAGTATAGAATGGTCATTATGAATGTGATGACTTCATTATATTTGAATAATTCATTAAATTGATCATTTTAAGCTATCATAAATCCTAATATATAAGATAAAGATCTTCCAATTGTTGATGTAATAAAAATTTAGCTTCCATATTGAAAATAAAAGAACAATGAAAATGACATTAGAATTGCAGCTAACAATACTAAATAAAATATCATATACTCAATAACATTTAATATGATATCTAAATAACTTATCAATGGTTTAAAGATGTTAATGAAATACTTCAATAATTTAATCCACATTATTAATAGTGCAACTGCACAAAATCTTCTGTAGAACCTTAAAATATCAGCCTATTCTGCAAATTCATCATTTAAAGTATATGAAACAGAAGTTCCATTTAACATCTATTTATAAATAGGTTCAAAAACAGATTGATATGTTTTGTCACCCGCATTCAATATATTATTTAAAGAGTCTGAATATGGTTAAGTGGAAATAGCCTTAATATATTCTGAAACAGCAATTCCAAGGATAACTAAGATAAACACATCAATGGCACTCCAAATGTCAGATATATGTTGAATAACAACATTGATGATAATTTTAGTTTTTCTCCTAGCCTCTTCTATTTTTTCCAAACCTTTTGATTCTGATTTTTCCCCTTGAACTTGAAGATGTTTAACTTCTCCTTCTTCTCCCTAAACTACTCCACCCCTTTTTTTAGCATCTTTCTTTGACTTCAATCGTTAATCTTTCTTTTTTTATGCTTATACCTTTAAATCATCATCCTTTAAAGCCAATTAAATCTTAAAATATATTTTATAACCCTCCATATATAAATAGTTAATGTAAATAATTGCAAATACAATCTCAAAAGCCATTCTAATATAATCAGTTTTGTTTTGATAAAAACTCAATCTAAATGAGTCATATTGAATAAATTGATAGGATTACCCAGCTGCACTAAACTCCATATTGATTCTGACTACACACTAGTCATAAGAATAATGTTTACAATCATTTATAAATTTGGACTGTAATATGAAGCTTGTGCCTTCAGTAAGTGAGTATTTGATGTCAAGTACCCAGTATCAATTAATTTTAATGAATCCAAAGTAATCCCACTAACATCATCAATGAAGCTGATATTCTTAAATACAGGGTAAGGTGGAAATCGTTGGATAAATGGATAGATATATTACTATTGAAATCCTTAATTTGCTTTGTCTTCAGTTAAATCTTTATCCCAAACATTAACTAAACTATCAATTTTAGCATAATTAGTTTGAATTTCAAGAAATGTCACTGGTATCAGCCTACTATACATTTCTGTGGAATTTTGATTCAACGAATAACCATGATATAACTATTTATCAACCCAATTCAACATTGAGAATCGGGTCTGATTAGTAAACTTAAACACATTTTAAATTCCTGAAAACATTGAATTTTAAACTGATGTATTCATAGTACCTTAATCCTCCATTTGCATTTACATAAGCACTGAAACCATTAATGTCACTAAATAAATTGTAAATCTAGCAATCTCTACTTTGGTTATAATCACATTATTTGTGGATGGAGGTGTACTCATATAATTTAATAATAAATATAAATTCAAAATGTTTATTCAATCCTTTTCTTTTTACTTATATCATCAAGCCATTCTACTCTTTCTCTATTCATCTACATTTCCCATTCTACTCTAACCTTATTTATTATAATGGGTTCCTTCCCCTTCTTCATAAACATATATATCTATGCACCTTTCCCCCTTCCAATCAAACGTACTTTCTACATGTTATTTTCCCTACTATCATTTCCCTTCATAATATCTTCCATCTTCCTATTTCATTACTTCAATTCCATCCATCTAACTCTTCTTCCATTTTTTCTTATAACTCCCCTTCATAAAATTCTTCAGTATTGAAAATCAGCTTCCCTACTCCTTATACCTCAAACAGATCCACCCTCATAGCACTCATCTAACAATTTACTTTATCCAAGAACTACTTCAATGTCATACTAATTGTTTGTCCACTAGTAATTGTCCTTCATCGAATAAATTTTTTTTCCTAGTTGGATTATTAAAAAAATGAAAAATTTTAATAGTTTAATTAAATCATTAAATTAATATATATACTAAGAACTGGAAGTCATATTTGATTGTTTAATTTAATAATTAAAATATTATAATATACTTGAAAAAATTATACAAATTGTGAAAAACAAAATCATAAAATTACATCTTAGCAATTTTCTTAAATGACATGTAACTATTCTTAATTTATATTGATGAAGGAGGGAAATATGTAAATGTTGCTAGTCACTTTTTTATATAAATCTAAAAAAGCACAACATTTTAATTTTAAAACACTTATGGAAAAGTGAGATATGCAATATTCTACCTTATAAATATTTTTTAACTGTTAATATGGATATTATTATAAAATTTTAATTTAAATTACTGTAGAATACATATCAAAATAATTATAAACCCATGATTAGTAAATTGGTTGATAATGTTTTTGAAAACATTATATATATAAATATCTTGATACTATATCTTATTATTAACAGTCTAGAATAGAGAAAATATATTAGCTTTTTTATTACAAATGGCTATCTATTATATGAAGTGATATAAATACTGATTTAAATTCTGTATAAATTGATGTGAAGTAGATTTTATAACAATTTACTAATATATCTAAAAAAGTATTTTAAATCAAAGGAAAAATATATGTGGGTGCGCTATTATAGATTATATTCAAAAATTACATATTAGTTTTTTTTTCACTTTAGTTATTGATAATTGATTCTTATAAATTGAAATTTGAATTCTTCAGTAGAGGTATTTAATTGAAAATGATTTATGAAGAACTTACATATTTGTTAAATCAAAAATAATTTTATCTTAAACTAAAAGCAATTATTCTAATTTCATAAAAAAATAAAAAATTATTTAATTTAAAGCTGAAAAGAAATATTCATCAGTAAGAATTATTGAAGGTAACCATTTGATGTACGGTTAAATGTGATTAAAATCCCTAAATTGATTTACAATATTCACAATAAATTAAGATTGTAAATATATGCACACTTTGCTAAATTTACTTAAAATGATTTATAAAATTAAGCTCAAATGATTAACATAAACACTTGAATTTTGAATATAACTTATTAAATATTTTATTATCAATTTCGATAAATCAATCAATCATTCTTGCCCTTAATTCCTTTTTTAGAAATTTTCTTCAACATTATGATTCTAATTATATTAATAGCAATTTACCTAGCATTCGAAGTTTAATAAAGCTTGTTGATCATATTGAATGGTATCTTAGAAAGAATTGAATATTTTCTTGTTTTCTATACAATATCTTTGGAAGAAATATTTAGGATCAAATAAATTGAGTTTGACTTCTTCCCATGGAAGTTGCATTTTTTCTGGTTGATTGTCTTCTTCTTCATCCCAATCATCCATACTAATTTAGAATTAGGAATTAATATATAGAATTTCCAAACAGTCATTAATTTCTTTAAGACTGTTTTAAAGAAAGCTTTTACAGCCATTCTTGATCGGCCCCAAAGATATAATTAACAAGATTATTTTTTTAAATTGTTGGGAATACTTTGCTAATTCTTTTTTAGTGGTTTTAATTAATGAGATACAATCTTCAACTTGATCATCAGCAAAACTAATTTAAACATATTCATCATTAAACTATTTTCCATATACTTTAATTAGACTATAATTGATTTTCTTATTTTTCATATGCTTGCCTTTGCGGATGGAAAGTATTTTATCTTAAGTAATAGTTGAGGTTAAAAATACAAAATCAGTGAAAAATAATCTTTTATTAAAGATTTCTGATTCGATAATATTCTGCTAATTAAAAGCGACTTAAATTTTGCTTAAAAAGAGTTCAAATTCTTCATACTATAACTTTGGATAATTTACTTACCAAAAGAATTGTAAAATAGATTTAGGCTTAAACAATTAAAAATTCATTTAATCAAATTTTGATTTCATATGAATGAAAAGTTTTGAAATAAACTCGAAATTTAGTTAGAGTTGTATTAATTCCAAACTTAAGATTGGTATATTGAAATAGCTTTTAGATTCTTGGAGAAATTACTATTATTAAAATTTCTGTTATAATCCAATTTATAATCGACTTTTATTAAGATTTTTAAACTGTTAATCCAATTTAACCATTTAATGCAATAAACGATTTGAATGTTTTTTTGTCTTAAATGTTTTTTGTTTGCTTTAATTGTGATGTTTTTGTTCAATAAAATTCTATATATGATTTTTTGAATTAACTGGCTCTGATTGTGTTGAATTAATACTTATTTTTTCACTCGATTCTATGCTCAAAAAAAAAGTGTTTGTCAAAACAACTTTATCTATTTCTATTTTGAAATCCTAATTACTTTATACTCCTAAAGAATATCTCTTGTTTAAAAATAATATCGAAACTAGACCTGTTGGTTCTTATTCCTAATAACAAAGCAAGTAGTCTTAACTATTGAATTAGATATCTTATTATAAAACAGTCTGATTTTCTTTTTAATTATATTTCTGATACTCCCAGATCCTAGATTTTTAATTCTGCCCTTGGTTCTTTTCTAATTATGGATCATCAAAGTATTGGGAAAGAATAATAAATTGAAATTTAGAATCTATTTCTATTTCTGTAAAGTCTTATAATTTATATAGGATGTATTTAACAGGAATTTTGCTGAACATGCTTACACAATGGTCACACACTCTTTTCTCCGTTGTTATTTCAAAGTATATAGCTTTCAAGATAGCAGAATCTAATTGACAATTATTTAATTTTTCGCGTAACTATTAATATATGGTTTATCTTTCTTAAACATCTACAAGAAACCAAAGTATCATAGCCCTTTCACTATGTTACTCACTATATTATTTAAAAAACTACAATATTGGATCATCTAAATTTTTCACTTATTTAAAATTTTCTTAAATAAAGTTTTCAACATCATAAAATTATAAATCTTCAAATTTTCCAATTGGGAATACATAATCAATCTCAGTGAATTGCGATGTTGAAAATAAAAACCTTACATTTCCTATGGCAATATTATTTTTTCTATGAATATAATCACTTTGCAAGGAATCCAATATTATTTACATTTTACTCTCTGCTAATTCAGAGTAATTAAAGTAATCTTTGAGGAGGACTTCATAATCGAATTGTTTTCCTTCAATAGTAGAATCCAAATATTCAAAAATAAGATCCTTATAATTTTATCGAAACTCTTAAATATCTGTGTAAAAGGAGATTTAGGTTTAGCATTATTATTTAAATTTTTCTTAAAAAATGAGGTTCTTTTATAATTCCTTTTTAACTTTGAACATATTTGTATCATAATCAATCATGTTATAATTTTGTGATGAGATCTTCATTATATCATTTCTAAATTGAATCAATTGGAAGAGATAATAACTGACATAAGGAGCTAGTTGTAAGGGAGGAGTGCGAGCAAAATCAAAATTTAGAAGCTAAAAATATAAAGCCTCTAATTATAAAGCACTAACCTAAAATTACTCCTTATATTTTGTAAAGTTCACTTCTTACATTCTTATGGTATAATAATTTTCTGGCTCTTTAATTGATTATTATGATATATAGGATTAGTTGTATGAACTTGATGTTTCCTTCTGTTTTGAATCTTCAGATAGGTTTATTTGGTCATTATTATTTGGTGATGAACCTACATTAGGAATCACCTATAATTTCTAGGATGGATTATATTTAATAATTGGTCCACGAATTTTGTATTACTTTATTATAGGCAGTATGTCAATTGTATGGCTTCTAGAATGCCTAAACTTGGAGTCTATTAATTGATAAGATGTAGCGATACTGTATTCTTAATTGAAGTACATTTGAAGTTATTTCATTACTAAAATTTAGGCTAAATACTCTCTAGTTTATGAAGTGTTTAATTTATCTTAAGAGTGTAAAATTTTTATAAAAACCCTCTTAAAAATATTATAATGTAAAATAAAGATAATCAAATTAATTTGAGAGGCAAATGAGGATAAAATCCTAATTCTCAGAACAATTCAACAAATCATAAAGAATCTTAACATTTATACGAATGAAAATATTGTAAGAATAAAATGCAAATTTGAAAGGTTGTTATCATATTAGAAATCTATAAAATTAAAATAATGAATTAAATTGCTATTAATTGTGTTCCATGAAATCAGATCAATTTCAGGCTAGTCTTAAAAAAACCCTTAAGCGATGCAAACTTTTGTTCAATTTCTAAGAAGATTAGATAAAATATAGCCAAAACTTAGGGGAGAGTCTGAAATTCCATATGAAGTACAAAAATTTTCAAGATGCTGACAAAAAAAAACAAAATCATCTAAATTTTATATTCACATACCTCTTCTGACTAATTATTTTTTGCAAAAGCTATTTAATCCATAATGGTTATAGTATTTTACACAACCACTTGCTTTGTTTTCTAATTGACCTTCATCATAAACAAGTCCTTAATCATTTACTAATATTTCCTTAACGTCAGCCATATCATTCACAACATCCCCCTTATAATAAGACCCTAATTATCAGATTAATATAATATTTTTAATATTTAAATGGCTAAACGTCTAGAAAATATACACTTACAAAATTAACATATTTTTAAAATGTAAAATACTAATAATATCTCGAATGTAAATTGAAATTGAATAAATAAGTTTAATATGCAGGAATTAATGAAATCAATCATTTAAAAAATTAACAAATAAAATATTATATCTATTTTATATAATTATTATACCATTTACATAAGAATATAAATATATTTCTATTTGTGTTTTAGAATAACTTCTAAGTTATGAAACTTATGATATCTAAATAATCAGTGAGATTTGTGAATTGTATCTTTAACATTGAAACTACATTGTTTGACCTATAATTTGTATAGAAAAATCAAAATTGGATATCAGATTGCTGACATATATTTATACTTAAATAGATATTAAATAAGCAATTTAAATTTAAAATACCTGCTTGAATAAATAAATAAGAATTTCTAATAATCTATTATTATAAATTATTTTTATCTGAATCATCATCAATGAACTTCTAGGAGATTGCTATAACTTCGACAAGAAAAACATTAAACACTATTTGAAGGTTATTATACTACTATCTAGCTAAAAAGAATACAAGAGAGAAATCCTAAAAGAGCATTTTAATTTAGATGTTCATTATTTTAAAATATTCAGAGTATTTAATAGAATTTGTAAGTTTTTAATTAATTTTTTAAGGATGAAAGAAGGATAATTAGGTGAAAAACTTAAATTAAATGTATTGGATATATTTAATAATATCATCATTATATTTATTAGAATTTAGGAAAAATATTTGTGTGGAAGAATCTTTTTAAAAGCTATATAGATTATGGCTTATCAGGTTGAAACATAGATCAAATAATGATGAAGGCAAATGCATTAAGATACCTTAAACAATAAGGCTAGAAAATTGATTTTTATGAATAAGTATTGATAATTTTATACATTTTATTGATTTCATATAATATATCATGAAATAATAAAAATAACCACTTTTATTTATAACTATTTCAAGCTTTCAATTATAATGAAATTCACAAATTATATTAATTTAGATTAAATGGAGTCACTTACAAATTAAATTTCACTTTTTGTTCAAGGCTCATTAATTTTTGAACAATTTATTTGGAATATACCTCTTCTTCTATTATGTACTTTAGGAGTAATCAATGAAATGCAAAATATTACTTACATTACGATATAAACAACATAATAAGTTTTCAGCAGTTCATCTGAAAAAAATATTTTAACTACAATTTCAAGACCAAATACTTATCTAACCAATAGTGCTCTTCTTTCCTATTTTATTTCTAGCTATTTATGTATTTTTTTAATAAGTTGCTTTATATTCATATATATTGTTAAATTTAGATCCACTGATACATTTATTAAATTATAAGAAACATTTAATAAAAATTATAGCTAGAAGATTTTAATGAAATACATAAATATATCAATTAATTTGTTAAAATATGGTTTCGGAATGATGGCAATAGAAATATGTTTATAAAATATAAAAGCAAACCTAGGTGATATATTTCAGATCACACTAAATTTAACAAATATTATTATAATTCTAGTTACACTTATATTTTTAACTAACATGTTCACCTATAATTGGGCATTAGATTTTAAAAGAGAACATTTGTTAATCAATGATTCCTATTTGACTTATTATAGAATATTTATCAAATTCTTATAGATGATTATAATTTTTGTGAAAGAAGAGCAAAATTTGTACCTTGATTATATCTAGATATTATTACCAACTATATCAGCAGTTTTATTGATCTATTAAATATAAATCCAGAAATAATTAATTTATGGAATTTATTATTAAGTAATCTTGATTATAACTATTATGAATTTGGCAATATGTTTACAATATTTTTTTCAACTAATATGCCCTTAATATCAATTTTAATCATTATGGATTCTATTATCGATCCTACCTTACAAGATATTTGTTTATAATATTAAAAGAGATTTAATTTTTAATTTCATCAATTTTTTATTTTGTAACATTAAAAATTGTAATCACACCTTATTTTAAATAATTTATAATATCAGTTAAGGAAAGGATATGGTTTAATCCAATATAGTATTTTTAATGTTTCTTTAGAAACACTCTGAGATGTGCAAAGAATGTAAATGTAGATGCAGATTAAGACTTTAAGAGAAAGATTTTAAAAATATCTCATATGAAATATTCTTCAAGGAACTTTTACAAAAATATTAGCAACAATTATCCTCAAGAAATGTTACAGAATCCCTAATATTTAGTTATTTATAATTACTATTTTTTTAAAAGAAATACCTTCTCAATTATTATTATTTTAGAATAATATTTGATAAAGGGACTAAATCATAATCAAATTCAAACTTAGATTCTAAAATCAATAAATCTATTTTTTAAATCAATTCATTAAACAAACTTTTTATTTTAAAAGTTGCCTAAGAGCTATAAAGACTTGATATATAAAAGCAATTCTAAAATTAAAAATCCTCCTTAAAGATTGAATCCTTATAGAATCACCTTTGTATTTAAGAATATTTAAAAATTACAAAATAAAATGAATTTATTAAAGACAAAATATCCTAAGTTATCCAAACAAAAATTTAGTATTTTGAATGTTTAAATTAATAAAATAGTTAAAAAAACTTAGAACAGCATGCATTAAAATCAATATCAATATAAAATGAAGGATTAAAAATAATTAAAGCCTCCTTTTCATCAACATAAAGTAAATATTATTCTTAATTAAAGCTCAAAGATATTCAAACATTCTAAGGTTTTATTACATGGAAATATTAAATGACTTAATTTCTGCATAGTCTATTATCTCACCTCAAAACACAGAAGAAGAATATGTAATAAAAACTATTCTTTCAAATTTTAAGAATAAATTCTCTTATATGTCTTTAGTAATTTTAGATTTAGATAACATTCAGATAGCTAATCATAAATATAATTCATCTGATTAACCAAAGGAATTAATTTAATTAAGATTTAATT
Source organism: Paramecium biaurelia (assembly GCA_000733385.1). Lineage (NCBI taxonomy): Eukaryota > Ciliophora > Oligohymenophorea > Peniculida > Parameciidae > Paramecium > Paramecium biaurelia. The sequence goes on from JPFL01000310.1 coordinate 14,559, forward strand.
AAATGATACCAAATTACATTAAATTAATTCACAAGAAGTTAATTGAGAAATTTATCTCTGGCATGGAGAATAAATTCTTTTAATAAATTAATTAAGCTTACATTGAAATTTAATCAGGTTTGTGTAGAAAAATAGAATTAATTATGGATTTAATTTAATTAAATTTACAATCGATAGAAATAATTGTATTCTTCCAAAATAAAAATGAAAGTAATTACAGTATCTTTTTAGATAAGAATCATTAAATTATTAATATAGAGGAAGAATTATTTTGTCATATATTAGATATCGATACAATATTTACTGATTAGATATATGGAATGAACATCAATATATTTTTTTAAAATTTCTGTTCAATTAAAATGAATGAAAAACAGTTTTCATATTTTTTTCATTTTTTTGATTCAAAACAGTTAAGCCTGTTGAGTTAAAGGAAGATTGAATATTCAAAATATACATAGATGGAAATGATATAATATCAATGTGATCTTGAAATTTTAGAAAGATAAATTATAGTGGGTACAAATTTTTATTAACTCATTTTGTCTAATATCAGAAAAATCAATAAAAATGATGAAATTATCATTTAAAATTAATAACTGTAAAATACTTATCCTATATTTAATGAATCTGTTATCATTGAAAAACCTTTAGATTTTGATTAAAAATTTAATCACTATAATTTAATTAGTTATTAGAATAATAATAAATCAGATTTCATATCATAAGGTGAAATTATTAATAATTATTAATAAAATGATATCTTGTTTACTCCAAAGATTGAGGAAGAGCATTACATTTTAAGTTAAGAGGGAGATAAAAAAACTGTTTAAATATGTAATGAAGTCAAATAACCCTCTGAGCCTGTTTCATTACAATCCTCTTTATCAGTTATATAAAAATCATAATATCAAAGACAATTTTCATTAGTTTATAGTTTATCTACCTGCAAGAAACTACCAAAGGTATTTTTGAGAAAGACAATATAGAGATTGTTACTCTTAATCATTTCAATTATTGGATTTCTGTTAGTAAAATATATATGTTATTTCTAGTATCTTTCAGGCGTTAACAATATTGATCTTCTTTTAAATGATTTTGAGTTACTTAGTTTTAAAAACAATATCTTTTAACCAATATCAACCTTTACTCTAATAAGATTTTCCATAATTAATTACAATGTGGAATTATCATATAATTTAATTACGAAATAATAACTTTAAGAATATTAAGAATATCCAAATTCTAAGATTTTAGGAAGTTATGATAAACTAAAATCATAAATTACAAATTTGTTAGACGATCAATTATTTTTTACTCATTATTCTAAATTATTATTGTAATTAGAATTTTTAGAATATGAAAGTAAAGGAAGTGAATAGGAATTAAATTTAAAAAATAGTCTAATCACTTTATTAAATTATTAATATGATTTCTAGGTTGTTTACAGTAATGGAGGAACAGCTGATTAAAGAAGCCCTTATTTTTACTATTCATATAAAAACTTTAACTTACTCTTAAATACATTTTCATATGTTGATAGATAAGCCTTCCTTTCACTATAATCAGACACTTTTTATTACCAAACTTAATTGTTAAATATTATGATATACATTTTACTTTCAATGAGTATTATGCAATTATTGATTTCAATGTCACATTATTCATATTGTGTATAAAAAGAAGCATTAAAGCTATTATTATTTAATTAGGATCATATTTATATAATATCAGATATTTAGAGACTTCATAATCTTCAAGAATTGGTTATAAGAGACTACCCTTAAATTTTACATTATAAATTTAATTTTTAAGAGAAAGACATTCAATTTAAAAATATAAAATTATAAATATCTAAATCAAATTAAAAAAAGAAAAAAGTAATATTGCCAATTGATTTCTTTAATTTAAAATCATATTTACTTATTATATCTCATTTTTTAATTCTAATAGCAATCTTTGTAGGATTATAAATAGAATTGTCACATACATATATTTAGATTAGGAATGCTGCTCTATTTTATTAATAACTTACTAGATTGAATATTAATATTCTAGTTATGTATACATCAAGAGAAGTCTTGTATTATAAACAAAACTTAACATTTTTTACTCAAGTGGATATAGATTAATATTATGAGAATTGTAAATAAGGTGTAAATGAATTGGAAGATTATGTTGCTAATTTATTAAATTATTAATCAGATTCTTATATTATTGATAAAAATTTTAATAAACTTATAAGTAAGTTTAGTGAAGGACATCTTTGTAATTACTTGGAAGTAACTATCTATTTATAATAATTTAGGCAATTGATTAAACTTTAACAATATGTAACACCTCACTTTCTGGTAGTCTACAAAAAGGATTAACATCTACTATTATAGATATCAAAAATTCTTATAAATAAGAGTTTGAATAAACAAACTTTACTAATAGAGGTCTATTTCCAATAAAAGAATTAGAGGGTATCACTATTATTGGCTATGCATTTCAATATTTAATAGAAAGTTTTTATTCTCTATTGTAAGAGAAATGTTTGGATCTTTAATTTTAGTATAATGTAAGTATTCATAATATTATAAATAGATATTTATTATAATTTTTTTGGTATTTTGTGTAATTTATGGATTAGTATTACTTAACTTTACTTACAAAATAGAATACAAAAAATATGAAATATTGTTGAAGTTTATTTATTCAGTGCCTTTAGGATCTATTGTTTGTGATGATAACTTTCTTCGTAATACAAGAAGCTTTTTTGTAAATTAATAATTAATTTGATATATGTTTGCCTTATAATATTATAATGAATAATAAAAAATAATCATTTTTTTAATTTTAAAGCTTTCTTTTTATCTCTTAGTTGTTTTAATCTTTCCATTTCACCATGAATATCTATTTTTTCACCTAATTTATTTAATTCATCTAAAATCATAATTCTCATCTGTTCAAAACTAATTGTGTCATCATTTTCAAATGTAAAATCAGCTTGCCCTTTATATGGTGCTTCTTCAGTTTTTTCTCTTATTTCTTTAAAATAAGGATGATTTAAGGCCTTAGTTAATCATTTATCATACTTCTTGTGCTGTGATTCTTTTATGAGGATTAATCACAAGCATTTTATCCAATAAATCAATTGCAAGAGGATTTGAATAATCAATTACTTTTTTGATTGATTATGGTGGAACACTTGGTAGAGATTGAACAAACTCCATAGCATTTTTATTCTTAATGAATTGATCCAGATCTTCTTAAATTGGTTTACCTAATATTTCGAAGATCATTTTAACCATTTAAACATATGTTTTACCTTTAAAGAGAACCTGATAGTTTTTTTATAATAATTTACCTTTCCTTCATTTAAAATTTCTGCAAAAGTGCAACCTAATGACCAAATATCAATTGGAAATGAATATTATTGAGATGATACCATAATTTCAGGTGCTCTGTAGTATCCTATAGAATGATTTAAATTGTTTATACTTGTAACAACATATTCTGTAAAATTTTATGCTTTTTTATTATCTTCTTCTTCATATTCTTCAATTTATCTAGAGAGACCAAAATCACATAAACTTATTGAGCAATCATCTTTAGCTAATATATTTGATGGTTTAATATCTCTATGTATAATGGATGCTGAATGCAAATATGCCACAGCTTTAGTTAATTGATACCTATAATAAGATGATGTTGTAATACATTATAAATTATACATGATCATCAGTGAGATCTTTAGGATTTTTAAGAACTCTGTGAAGATCAGCTTAAAAATATTCTTGTACTAAATAGACAGTGCCAAAATAATCACTTTCTTATGATATATTATCATAAATAGCAGCTATTATTGCAACAATATTAGGATGAGCCATAGCTCTTAATATTCTTATTTCTCTTAACATTCTTTTGGCATCTATAATATCCTCTAATGGATTTAATTTTTTAATTGCAACTTTAGTGTTAGTATAGGTATCTAAGGCTAATAAAACTGTTCCATATGATCCTGCACCCAATAATTTAATTCCTTAATATCGATTATAAATAGTGAATGGGATGTCATTGTATGTCTTTGTGACAAGTTACTAATTCTATGAATTTATTTGAATATGTTTCATTATTTATTGATTAATTTATTGTATTCAACTTAAATACATTTATAAACTGATGTATCCCTATTAAATGTCATCATTTTAGAATTAATGCGACGGAGTAATTGTGTAACTGCAATTTTATCAATTTATTTATATAAAATTAACATCAGTTTTTTTGCATTTTGATTAATGAAGAAATAAAATAAGTTTTGTAATTTGATACATCTTCTTTATCTTAAATTTGATTATGTAATCAAAATTATTAAAAGTATTAAATATAATTAATAAACTGTAAATGAGTGAAACTAGTTCAATTACATATTCTGATTAAGAAATTGAGTCTTCCTTAAAGGATTTGTTGGAAAGAATTTTAATTTAAATGGAAAAGTACATTTAAACAAAAAATGATCTGAATGAAATAGAAAAGGAATTAAAAGATTATGAGAATCTAACATAACTAATTAATATAATTAAAGTTGTTTTCACAAATCTAATCATTAAAATTGACAAAAAAGTCTAATAGGTATTTTTTATTATATAAGAAAGTTAGAAAAAGATGTAGATCCAAATCTCTCTTTAAGAAGTATAAGAATTGAAGATGAATACGAAAAACTGGAACAAACAATAATTAAATATGAAGGTGAACTCAGAAATCATATAAGAGTAGATATATAGTGTTATCTTCAAAATAGCTAGAATAACAATTAAAATTGTATGCAGAATCAATCCAAACCAAATTAGAAGAAAGTGAATCAACAAGAAATGAGCTTCTGGAAACCACAAAGAAAGTTATGAATGTAAGATATGTCAATATTTTTCATTAGAATTTGAAGAGGGAAAACTAAAAATATTATGAGGAAAACACTTAATTGCAATCTGATATCATTTAATATAAGTTAAGAATTTAAGAATATGAAAATGTGTAATAAAAAAGGACTATAGAATGTGATTAAGCTGATTATGAATTTTAATAAACCAATAAGAATAGTTAATAAATTAAAGCACTATTAAAAAGAAAGCCTTATTGTAAAGAAACCAATAAAACTAGTTCATATTCAGAACACAAATTAAGTAGTTAATTTTAAGAAAGTACTGATTACCCAACTTAATCTTAAGGATCTTTGAAATAAAATTATTTTAACATTCTTCAATATGGGTAAAATCAATAATAGTAATAATTGTAATCATAAATTCAATAACAACAAGAATAATAAAAATCATTTCATGGAAAACATAATTCAATTTCTTCTATTAATGATACTATTCAACAATAAATAATTATTAAAGATAAGAAAGGAAACTTAATTAGTTATAATGTATCTAAAAAGAATTCTTAAAATTCTTAATTCCATTAAAAAACAATTTAATGTATTAAATTATTATACTAATTTTAGAAACAATATTAACACAGCCTAGAAGCAGAAGTGGAAGTGCACGTCGTAATTTAAATTAAAAATTAAAAACTTCTATCCATCAATGAAATTTCGTTAATCTAAATTAAATTTTGATATATATATATATTTATATATCCTTCAATATTAATATTCTCATAAAAGTGTTTATTGATATATAAATATATATAAATATCAGGTATTATCAAGTTATTAGAATATACATATATCAAAATAATTATTATAATCCAACTTATGCTAGCATTTAATTAAAAATATACATAAATATTTTTAATTATTTATCTGTTAATCGGAATATTGAAATATGTTTTAATATACTTAGGTATGATACAGATTGTATTTAGAGAATAATTTAACCTACAATTAGAATGCCTGCATAACCCTAACCGTCAATCCTTATTCCATTAGATAAATCAAGTTAATTACAAACAACTAGAAGAGTGTCATAGAACATTGATTAATAAATTTCAAATGTCTCTCCAATAAGATTAATAACGAACAAAATTTCAGTAAGTCCTAATGTAATAAAATATTCTTAATAACCTCAAAATGCAACAATGACTCCATAAAAAGTTCCTTATAATTAACGTTTAACTTAGACTCCAACAAAGCATTAGGTTATGTAATCAAGAACTCTTACTCCAAATGTATTATCTTAACAAAGGTAGAGTTTAGCCAATAATCAATATATCTAATCAAATAGAGTTCACACTGATGCTGGTTTTTCAACTCCTTTACATAATTAAAAAGAGAAAGAGAATACCGAATACTCAAACGATAAGTTAGCAACTTAATATCAAAATTTATAAGAATAATTGATACAGTCGGAATTTAAAATAAGCTAACTTGAATAAAAAAGCAGACTACTTCAAGAATAACGAAAGAAATTATAATAATAGTTCTTGCAAAAATCACCAAAATTGGCTTCACAATTATGATTACTATAAATAAATTATATTAATTATAAATTATAAAAGAAAACTATGTCTTTAAAAGATCCAAAATAAGCAACAATGAAAATTGATATAGTAGTTAACATTTGTAAACAATAAGAATACCTGTTCAATCATTCTCATTTACATTGCTGCTTGAATTGGCAATATATCTGATGTTTATCTTTAATATTTGGCAGCTTCTACATCAGCTATAGCTGAAATAATCTCAGCCTTAGTCATCTATTTGTTGTTCCTGTCAATGGCAATGATTATTTCAAATCGTCACTTATTCTTTGTTCTTTAATACACAATTTTCTAAATAAACACCTATTATCAAGATATTCCTCCATTTATTCATATATTATTCAATTTCATAAGATTTTAGAATACGATCAACTAATAATTCTTATTAAGTGTATTCCCCACATATACTTCATTTTACTGTATTTTTCAAATCTACCATTGTTATTTAGACTGAACATCAAAGTTAATTGAATTAGTTTATCGATTTATAAAATGAATATCAGGAGGTTCCTGATCTTGACAGAGACTTTTCTACTTATATTTATTTAATAACTATGTTAATTATATAATATAATAAATAGAGTTAAAGATAAGGAGAGATTGTTCACTTATTTATTAAGATTAATTTAGATTCAACCTTAAATTCAATAATTTAATAAAACCTTTTTATTTTATTATAAAATATCAAAGCATTATCAATTAAAGTAAGATTCCAAGTTAACTTTAATTATTAAATGATTAATTAACAATTGAATGAAAATTAATAAGATATTAATGAGGCAGACGATGCTTAGAACAAATATGGGGATGTATCATTAATTTAATAGTAATACAAAACAAATAGATTTTGGACTAAAGTATCTCAAATTGATGAATCAACACTTGGAAAAACAATATTAATGAGAGGCCGTATTCACAATTCTAGAGTTATAGGAAAAATTGCATTTTTGGTTCTCAGAGAAAATTGGAGTACGATCTAAGGAGTTTTAACTAAAGGAGAATCAGCAAGCTTGCAAATGATTAAATACATAGGAGGAATCACTCTGGAATCTGTTGTTGACATAGAAGCTATTGTTGTATAACCAAACTTTTAAATCAAGTATTGTACTTAAAAAGTGGAATTACAAATAAAAACTATTAAAGTTATAAGTAGATCAATTCCTAGATTACCTATCTAAATAGAAGATGCTTCAAGAAGAATAGTTGATTTTTATTCTGCTTTAGAACAATAAAATCAAAAAGAGGATTAATAGGAAAAAAATGAGATGAAGGATATTCATATATAACCACTCTCCCAAAATGAAAGATTAAATAATAGAGTCCTTGATTTAAGAACTCCTGCTAAATAAGCTATTTTTAGAATTAAATCAGGAATTGCTTTATTATTTAGATAATTCTTGATATAAAAAGATTTTATTGAAATTCACACCCCTAAATTATTAGGATTTAAAACAAAAAATAATTATACCAATTTTAATTTAGAATACTTTAATTAGTAAGCATTTTTATCATAATCATCTTATATATATAAATAAATGAGTGTGATGGCTGATTTTGACAGAGTTTTTGAAGTCTCTCCAGTGTTTCAGGCAATACATTGTAATACTCATAGAGATTTATGTGAATATATTTGCATGGATTTAGAAATGGTTATCAAAGAACATTATACAGAGTTATTAGATCTGACAGAAGAATTATGTTTATTTATGATGTAAGGAATTGAGAAAAGATATGGTTAAGAAATTCAAATCATTTCTTAATAGTTTCAGTTTGAACCTATTAAAATTTCCTAACCTATTATAAAATTAACATTTTAAGATGGAATAAAACTGCTTCAAGAAAATGGAATTGTATAAAATCCTTAATACTATTTATGCATATCAAACTAAAAGTAACTAGCAAAATTCGTTAAAGAGAAATATGGAACTGATTTTTTCATTATGTATAGATTACCAAGAGAAGATTCGCCTTTCTATGCTATGCCTTGCAAAACTGATCCCAATATTACTTTATCTTATAGAATATATTTGAGAGGAGAAGAAATAGCATCTGGTTATTAAAGAATTCATGATTCAGAATACTTAATCAATCAAGTAAAAGGAATAGGATAAGATGCTTAATTATTAAAAGACTACATCAACTCTTTCAGGTAAAATATTATTCTCTATTTAAAGATTTGGAGCCTTTCCTCATGGAGGATGTGCGTTTGGTTTAGAAAGATTCCTATATTTATACTTTGATTTAAAAAATATCAGAAATGCAAGTTTGTTTCCTAGAGATTCTATCAGATTATTTCCTTGATTTAAATTTTTGAATATGAAATTTAATTAATTTTCATTCTAAATCAAGATTAAACAAAGATTATTTTCATACTAATCCTTTAGTATGTCTAAAGTAATAAAAGATTTCTAGTTTTGTTAGATTTTTTCAGTAATTACAAATATATTTTCTTTAAAATAGACTTTTAATAAAAATAATGATATATCTTTTTATTTGACAATTATTTATAATAATCACCTATAATATTTGATTCACTTATTTTGTTTCATATAAGGTGGTGCTGGTTAAGAAGTTTAAATTGTATTTGTAAAATTGTTTTGTCCGGGTATTGGTTCTATTTCTTAATTTTTTAGCTTTAATTCATTAACTTACTTCTTAAGATCTTTTATTTTCTTATCTTTCTCATCATTTTCTTTTACTAATTCCTTATTTTCTGAATTATGTTGTTAAATTTATGATTGTAAATCAGTAATTTAATTTTTATCAATTTTTTATTGCTTTTCTAGTTTTCCTATTTTCTCGGTTTGCACATAAAATTCTAGATTCTTTAATTCTAATTCCTATTTTAAAGAATCCAACTCTGTTTTTAACTTTGCAATTTCCTTTTGTTAATCTTTTATCTTCTTATCCTTTTCTTCTAAAAAAGTATCTTGATCTTATTTGTCTTGACTTATTTGCATTAAGTTCTAATGATATTACATTAAATATTAATAACAAGTTTCGTATTCTTATTACTTAGCAGTCAGCTAATTTTATTGATAAACAAACTAATTTGAAATTTCTTACAATCTTTCATTTAATTCAGTTATTGTTGATTCAGCCTCTCCAATTTATTGTTTCCAATTATTATCTTTTTCCTATTATTATTTATTAAGTGTTTAAATTTTGATTTCATAATTTCTTATTTCCTAATTTAACTATTAAATTTTCTAATTTTAAATTGAAATTTCTTCATCCTTCTATTTTAATTATTACCTCTACTATCCCAATTGATGATCCACATATTACTGATCGCTAAGTTTGCTTTGTAAATTTTATTCTTAGACTTCTTCTAATTCTTTTACTTTTTTTCTTTCCTCATTGAATTAATCTTATAGTTCTTAATTTTTTCTTATTTAATTTTAATACGAAGTTTCTGTTTCCTAATTTTATTAAAATTAATCCTTTATTTCATTTTCTAATACTTAATTACTTGCTTTTAATTTAGCATTCTCTAAATATATTTTTCTCATGTCAAAAATCTTCAGATTATGAGCTTCCTCTGTTTAATTCTCTTTCACATATGTTTTATTCAAATCAAAGCTAGACTGGAAAATGTAATTGATTTTATCATTGGCAAGGATAATAAATTCAAATGGTATAGAATTATCAAGTTTTGAAACCAATTTTTTTAGCTGAAGAGATTAGCAGTTAATACTCTACACATCACCATTAGTTAAGGTTATTTTGTAGCGATCTTATTAAATAGTGTTCATAATAGAATTAGAATTAGAATTAAAATTAATATTAAATAAATAAATAAATAACAGCGTATAAATGATTTTTTTTTGCAATTATAATTGAATCGATTTTGATTGTGTAATCAAAAAAAATAATTAATCTAAATGCATTAAAAAATTTCAATTTTTAGATAAATTCAACCTGAACCATAAATATGTGATCCAAATTAAATACCAAAGTTGATGTCAACATATATTATTAGTAATCTTAATAGTATTGAGTCTAATCAATCTTTTAATAACAAAATTTAATATAATTTTTACATTCAATTAAGTTTAACTATAAGGTCACTTTTTTTAAACACATTATTTATCTTTCTGTTAAATTTTTATCCTTTTATATGACCTATATCTTATACTCTTTGAACTGATCCACTATTTACAAGTTCTTAAATTATACTAAAATTATAATATCGTTTTTATTTTTAATAATTATGAGAATGTGTTATCATTTTACTTGTGGGTTTAGTTATTTGCGATTAACTACATGCATAAAGCAATTTAAGACATGAATATTAATTTGCCTCATGGAGTTTAGATTGCACTACTATTTGTCAAAGTGCATGAGGAGTAGTTTGCGGATATGAAACCTAAGTCTGTTGTAGATCAGTATGATCAACTACTATAAATTTTAGGGTAAATGTTTAAAACACTGGAAGTCTGAGTCATACGATACTTGGGATAAGATACACATTTTAAATTGTGCACCAGGGCCAAGTAGTAAATAATAAGAAATTATAGATTGATCAGAAAATAGTTCTGAACAAAAAGAAAAATTATTATTGAGAATTATTATTATTAATATAAGGTTTTATTGCCTAATTTACTATATAATAATTATTATAGAAATAGTATAAAAAGATAAAAAATTTATATTTCTACTCATTTGATTAATATAAGAGACTTAAAATAGTAATTAATTAAAATTCGAATTAACAATCTCTTAGAATCTTTCTTATGAATTCTTATTAAGTGTTTTCATGAAATTTCTATTATCTATTTCAAAGTCTAATGAAAAGAATTTTTATGTTTGAAATATTATTTTGAATCTAATAGAATTTAACTTAAATCTTTATCAATTTCATCATATTTAATATATTGATATATATAAGTATTTAACTAAAAAAAAGCATTAGTTTGCCTCATTAGCTGATGTTAGACTCTTAGATAATACGTACAAATATCATTTTTCTAAAAACATAGAATATAATCAAAATTATCTAGTAATTATGTTAAATTGCTACTTAATGATATATTTCTAATCTAACTTTGATTTCCTTATGACTTTATTGAATTTATGTATTAATTAAATCTTAAGTGATTTTTTCTATATTCTGTTTATTTTTCAAAATGAACAATGAGATGCTTTCTAATTATCTAGTATTTGTTTTTCTGTACTTCTAATTGATAATCTTGATTTGCATTAATTATTATTTGACTTCATTATATTTTACTAATATTTAAGAATTAAATTAATATGTTAAATAAATATATTCATGTCATTTTTTCATTAATTTTTCAATTTGATCTTTCCATTTCAAATGACCTGTTTAAGGGATGAGATTTCCTCTAATTAATTTTTGTTTATTTTGATCCTATTAATCTTTTTCATTCTTCCATATATCTACAGGTTATTCAAACCTAGTAGTATTGTTTCTATCTTCTTCAATTAATTTCTTTTGTTTATGTTAATAATTTTAATTATCATCTAAGCTCTTTAAATTTGGTTAGATTAATCGTTTTGCAGCTTCTCTATCTAAACTCATCTATTTCTAATCAGGTTGTTTGATTTATGAAGGCAAATATTTTTGGAAAGCCTCTTATATTCTTGATAATTCGTTCATAATCGGATGTGAAGAAGTTTCAACTGAGTTTAATTTTAAATAAGCTAAATAATCATAGAACATATTACAATAATAAATTGAAGATAAAGTATAAGCCAAGTTAAGATTAAGTTCAATTTATTCTTTGTTACTCATTCCCTCTGTTATTTCATCCAGATTACCTTTTTCTGAGAATTATTAGATAAGTATTTGTAATTTTGTTAATTCTTCTTAAGTACTTTAAAGTGTGGTCTATATATTCATTAATTATAAATATAATTCAATTAAAATAAATCAATAATTACAATATTTTTCAATAATTTTCATTCAACTTAACTTTTTTTTCAGGTTGTTATTCATCTTCAACTGAGTTGATATTTAATATACCCCAAAAAATATCTATTTAATTTAGCAATTCTTTTGATAAATTCTCAATTTATTCATCATTAAAATCTTATATCTATGCTATTTCTATTTCAAATTCATATTCTGTTAAATTCTAGTCTTTAAAAATAGATTCTAATTTATTTTGAATGTTCATGCATTTTGATTATGTGATTTCATCAAGAATCTTTTAAAATTCAGGATCATATTTGACAATTGAAGAAACTTTAGAAAGTGTAAATTCCAAATTGTTTTCTCTTATAAATAATGTTTATTTTAATCTTATAAAGTTAACATGTTTTTTTCTTGAAGGCATTTAAGCAATTATATCCTTAAGGCTTTTTGATAAAGTTTTTTCTTAATTTAGAGATATTCGAAAATGAATTTTATCCTGTACTATATCAATATGTTCTTCCAATTTCTTTTACTTTTCAATTAATACAGCAGATACTTAATTATTGATTATTTGAAATGAATTTCTTTATTGTTTATTCAATGAACAGTCTAATCTTTTTATTATAATTTAATTGTCCTTTTATTTTAAGTAATCATAAGCATTATTATATTACTTTAAGTTTATCTTAGATTCAAATTAATATTTTGAATTATTTTTATCTAATTATTCCATCCCTTTGATTGACTCCAAATATTTATTGCCATTATAATTTAGTCCTTTAAATTTTCCAATTTTAGCTTCTAATTCATAAATTCTTTCATCTTCTCTCTACTTCATTATCTTTGTTTCTATAACATTTTTTATCCAATTTATTAGTTGATCTTTGTTCATTTTGTTAAGAAAGAATTTTTATTTTCTTTTAATTTAATTTATTAATATATTATTAATGTTATTAGTTTTTTTTTTTGTTCAATTTTGTTAAGAAAGAATATTTATTTTATTTTTAATTAATTAATATATTATTAATGATAAATCAAAATGATCTAAAATTTTTATCTATTTTAATGCATGCATCTTCCAATAATTTTAACAATGCTTCAGTTGTAGCTTCTCTCTCTCTTCTTTCAAAATTGATGTCTTATTATAATTTACCATGAACATCTTCTATCATTCTAAATATCTTTCCTTATGTTTCTTCTCTAACCTTCTTTTCTATGAGTAATTAATCAGAAAACTTATTAATTTCAGAATCAATCTATTCAGATAAAGATTCAGATGATTCTTCTCTAATTTAATACTTTATAATTTAAATACCTTGATTATCTTTCTTGATCTAATTGATTTTTTACTACTGAGATTTATTATAAGACCTCAGCTATTTTTGCTTAACTTCTATCTTCATATTAATGAGTGTTTCTAGTAATTGTTAATGTAATTTAAGCAAATCTTTCATCTATTTGTTTTTATAACTTTGTTTCTGCTTATCCTCTAGCATTTTTTTCTTACTCAAATGAAAGGGCAACATTATCAGATAATATTCTAAAATCTTTCTCTTTTTTATCATCAAATGCCTATAATAATAAAAAATAAATACTTCTCTTTCAGATTTTTAATTATGTGCATGATCTTACAATTTTAATACTTAATCTTTAAGTACTTTAAATCTCTATTCATCCTTTGGTTTTTCCTATGATAAAACATCTTCAATAATTTTAATTCTCTCTTCTAATACTTCTCTCTTCTCCAATTTATCCTTGTCAATTCCATTCTGAATGTGATTCCATTTATCAGATAATAACTTGATTCTTTATCTAGATGGTGAATCTAAGTCTTAACTCAGATAATTGACAGTCGACCTTTGAGGACTTGATAATTATGATCTTGATAATTTTGATGTTGCAAGTTTTGATGTAGAAAGGAGCATATTAAAATGATATTTTCTAAAATAAATTTATTTACGATTTATTTAATTACACTACTTATAAATTGCTATTTTTTGTTTAATTTTAATAATCTAAGATCTTCAAATTATCTCAATCATTTTTAATCCTTTCAATTCTTATACCATTTATATTAATCCATTATAATTTATGATTCCATTATCTAAATAACTAGAAGGCTTGATAAAATTCTATGAAAAAGTTTACAATAATTTAAAATTAACATTTTTTTTTCATTAGATTTTATTTAAAATGAATATATTTGTTATTAAGTTCCTATTTTTGTATATTAAATAATAAAAATAATGTTAATGAGTTTGTTTAATATTTATTCAATCTCTATCATTTTTTTGGATAAAATAAAATGATTTACTCATTGTAAATTAACTATAATAAATTATAAGTATTTTATTAAGTCAATTGACTCTTATTTAATTAAAGTATAATATAAAAAGTTCATAGAGTATATAGAAGTATTACAAAATTGATAAATAAATTAAATTTATTTAACTAATTAAATGATGTAATTCAAAAGTTTAGAAGAGCAAATCCAATACTAAGAAAAGAATATTGAATATTTGTAACAATAAAATTTTGATTTACAAAACTAAATTTCACAATTCTCTTAATTTTAATAGTTAGGAATTACTATTGATGCATTTTAGTCTTTGCAAAATAATAGTAAAGAATAATCACAACAAATAAAATAATTATAAAAGGAGAATAAAAATTTACTTAAATAGATTTAAAACAATCAAGTTAAATATTATGATAAAACATTGTCAAATTTATAATAAGAAAATGTGAAATTGAAGAATGAAATTAGATAACTACGTCAAAGAATTTCATCACCTTCCAAACTTGATAAATCAATTGTTTAGTATTGTACACCTTAAAAACAATTAAATCCTAGTGCTATTCTCAAATCTACAAAAGATCATCCAAAAGATGTAGCAAGTTTGCTATTTATTAAAGGTTCTCAAAATTTTAAATCACCGTTTGTAGATATTATAAAGGGAAAATACGAAAATGTTAAAGTAATCAAATAGCTTAAATCAGGATTAGAATAATCATATTTTGACACCTATCATTTTGATATTATAAGTCAAGATCTCTAATATTCACTTCAATAATTGGATAGATAGCACAGTATACATTAGGGTAAAGGGCTTTTATTATCAAATTAATTATGTTTGATATATGGAGCATCAAGGACAAACAAAAAACATTTCCTAATCTAATATTTAGATACCTTAATAAGTCAAATAAAACAGCAATTTGAAATATTTCAATAAAATGAAGATTACAAATAATTAATAGTAAAGATTGTGTATGAAGAATACTTTAATGGTTAACCTAAGCATCCTAGTGATAATGAAATACTTCTCAAAAAAGATCAAAGTAAAAGAGATAATGAAAGCAAAGTAAGAGAGATTGAATTATCTATTTCTAAATTGAGATTAATAATTCTCAATAAACTTAAAATGACAATAAAAGATAATAGTAAGAAATATATCAAAATAAGAAAACTTTACATTGAAACTGAGTTATAATTTAATAAAGAAACTTAAGTGAAGAAGTTTATTGTATTTACATCAAATTCAAATTTGAATCAAAAGTAGTTTTAAAATGCTGAAGAAGGTTTAAATGAATCTTTAGCTATGAAGGATAAAGGAAAAGAGTTAACATAGATATTAAGATGGCCATAATTGTAAATTTCTTTGGTATTATGTGTTCATCCTACAATTCCAGATTATGCTTAAACAATCAATACTTTTTAATTATGTAAATTTATAAGGAATTTGAAATTAGTATCAGATTCACCTTAAAATTCAGATAAATTTTAATAGATTTTAGAAAATAATAATGTATTTTAATATAATATTGATAGAAATCACTTGAACAAAAGATAAAGTAATTAAGAGAGAAAATTAAAAACTTAGAATCTGAAAATTACAGAGTTAAAAAATAAAGTTTAATAGTTGAAGCAGAAAATGATGAAGCAGTAGATAAAAATAGAAAATTAAAACAATAATTGACAAATTTAACAGGTTAACTGTAGTAATTGCAAATGAATTTTTAACAATAAATTTCAGCAAAGAAATCCTTAACTTTGTCTAAAACTAAAAGTGCTGTTGTAGCTGATAATAAAACTATATAGACTCTTGAAAAGGCAGCTAGAAGCATATCAGTTTTATTATCTTAAAATAGCAAGACTGATTTAAGTGTTAGTCCTTCAAAAGTACAAAAGACACTTCCTACAGATTTACTAATGGTATTATTATGTGAGTTATATAATTTTAGCCTAATTTCTAAGAGAATCCTGATGATGAAGAGGATTATTAAGAAGAAGTAGAGGATGGATAAGAAGATGAAGATTAAATGGATGAAGAGGAAGTAGATTCAGAGGAGCCATCTGAAGTGGATGAATCAGAAGGATAAGATGTATAATAACCTAGGAAAGAGTCATCAATATCTATGATATGAGTAATGTGTATTCGTTTTTTGAATATTTTAATTAAATGAAGATCATTCTATTCGTTTTCTTGATTGGAGCTACATTTGCTAGAGATGAAGGCTTTTTTGCTTAATTAAGGAATAGTGATTTTGGAAAAACAATAATCTAAACATTATAAGTCTAATTATCTCAAGAACATCCAGCTGATACTGTTGTTCATCTCTTGAAATAAATGAAAGATGATCTAAACAATGAATAAAGAGTTGAGGATGAAGAAATAACTGGATAATTAAAAACATGTTAAGATGCTTCAAGTGTTGCCGATGCTGTATTAACTGTTGCTAAAGAACGTAAAGCTACATCAGAAGAAAGACTACCTTTATTATAATAGGAGTAAAATGATAAGAAACAATAATTATTTGATAAGTAAGGAGAAGAATAAAGAAATTTGGATAGAATTTCTGTATTATAAGAGGCTAGAAATGTTTAAAGAGTAATTAATTATAAAATAAAATTAGCAAGAATTTGAGTAAAGAAGAGATGAATTGGTAGGATTAGTTTCTGCACTTTAAGAAGCAAAGAAAATTTTATCTTAAGGAATTGGTGCATTGAAAAAGAATAGTTTGGTTTAACTTAAGAATCATCATCAAAACTTTTTAAAATATTTCCCAAATAATAAAGGATTTCATAGTATGGTTAATGTACTCTTGACTGTTTTATAAGAAGAAAATACATAAGAAAATGCAGCATAAAAAGTTGTAAAAATTATTGATACACTTGTTGACAGCATCTTTTAAGTTTAAAAAGAAGAAATGAAAGCAGATGATGCTAGAGAACTAGACTTTTAAACTTAAAAAGAAAGACTACTTTTGGCAAATCGAAGATTATCTGGTAGTGTAGCTGATTTAAATGCAGCTAATGAAAGAATTGGATAAAAAATATTAGAAATCAAAAATGACATTTCAATTCAAGATTCTGTATATAATTATTTTATATTTTAAGATTATTTTCAATAAGTCTACTGAATAGGCAGATTGGGATTAAACCTGTAGTGATACTG
Organism: Paramecium biaurelia; assembly: GCA_000733385.1. Lineage (NCBI taxonomy): Eukaryota > Ciliophora > Oligohymenophorea > Peniculida > Parameciidae > Paramecium > Paramecium biaurelia. The sequence goes on from JPFL01000310.1 coordinate 32,364, forward strand.
AAAACGCACATAGACAATAAACTGAATAAAGGTAATTTAATTAATTATTAAATAGAAATGCTTAATTAGCAATTATTGTTGAATGTATCGATATCTTTGAAACCAGATTCGATATGGAAACTAACAGCTATATACAACGCCTTAGATTTTGAAATCAAATATAATTGACATAATATAATAGCAATAAAAACGGATTTTCTAATATTATTTATTATTCATAATGAAGTTTTCTATAGTACTACCAATCCTTCTAATCATAGGAAGTATGGCTGCTGATTTTGATCAATAAGTGGAGGAATTATAGAACTCCAACTTTGGTTAAACAATATTACAAACAATTTTAATGGAATTGTAAACAGGTGATCCAGTGGTCTCTAACCTAATTAATATGATCTAAGGCTTGGAAACAACATTAGAGAATGAATAAGAAAGAGATGATAAAAGAATTGCTAGAATTACATAAAACTGTGATATTGACATAAATGCCTTGAAAGATTAAATAAATTAAAATACTGTCAATTCATTAACACTTAAAAGTGAATTGGACAGTTTGAATCCTTAAAAAGTTTCAGCAGTAGCCAGTCTTGAAAGAAAAAATAATGAAATTAATGATCTTAAGACAGAGCTTAATTATTAAACACATAAGAGGGAAACAGAAACAGTGACCTATTAAGTTATCTTGGATAATTTGGAATAAGCACTTTTTGGTGTCAATTAAGTTAAAGGATATTTTAATAGCTATTTAGACGTACTTGTAAAAAATCGTAAAAGATTTGAAAAACCAGATTCATCTTTCTTGTAGGAGAATTATAGTTTCAAGTATGATTAAACAGAGGTGGATGATGTAGAAGATTAAGGTGTATAATTTACATCATTTACATAAGTGGCTGCAAAAGTAAATAAATTAAAACATCATGTAATTTTTGTATTCTTATCTTAGATTCATTTAGAAGGTTATAGAGCCATGGTTGAAATGATGAGTCGTTTAGCCTCTAAAGCTTAAGATGAACCATCTCAAGCAGAAGTACTTACAAGAAAAGTGTTATCGATTTTGAAATAAATAGAAAACTATATTCAATCTGAAAGAATTAGAGAAGATTAAGCAGAATCTTTAAGATAAGGAAATTTCGATTTACTTAACACTCTATTATCAGATTAATTAGTTTAGGCAAGTTAAGATAGGACATATATGGAAGGTGTAAATTATTATAGTTATAAGTTTAGGACTTGTTGAATCTTTGTCAACAAGAATTTAGTAAGGATCTAATGAGAAATTTGAGGTAGATTAAAAAATAGTCACTAAAACAAAAGAATTAGATAACAGAGAAACAGATTGTAGACTTAAAAAGAATGAATATGAAACAGATACAGCTAATAGGTATTAAATTATAAAATAAATATTAAATAGAATTAAATAAAAGAGAGTAGTGGCAGTTGCCGTTGATCTAATCTCATCGAAATTGGGATAACTTAAGAGAAAATTGCTTGCAAATTGAGTTTCATATACACAATTAAAAACCAAATAATATATATCCTTTTGAATAATTTCAATCAGAGTTTTATGATGGAAGCTCCTTTAGATGGTTAAGTTGCAAAAATATGATCTTAGTTTTCAATATGATTGTAGAAAAACTCAATAATCTATTATGAATAATAAAATATACTTTATTCTTGAAAGTTTTAGTTTCTGTCTCTTTGACTAAACTACATGTACATCCACTTCATCCTGTTCCAGTTAATCTACTTCCCAAAGCTCCATTTTTAATACATAAACTTATTAATTTATCAATGTTATCTTGATGAACACTCATATAATTCCTTACAAGATTTGATTCATCAATTAACCTAACAATATTGATTTAGCATCATTTGATTTTTTTGAGTCACATATATTTTTGAATTTGATCACTCTTTAAGCTTCTTTAACCACATGAATCAATCTATTGTAAGGATTTACACTTTTATTCTAATTTAAGACTAATTAAAAATAAGGAATGTCAGCTATTAGTAAAGCAAAGTTCTAAAATTCATTCTAAGATTTAAAGTCAATTCTATTAACTTAATTCCTATTCTACATTCAACTACTCTTTTATTATAATGTTTTCCAAGTGTTTCCAACTTTGTTGATTCTGTCAATGAATTAGCAATGATGAATGAATATCCTTTTGGTAAATTACCTTAAGTTAATCTTAATGGATCAAATTCAATATATAAAGCAGACCCCTCTTATCCAAAAACAGATATAGTCTGATCCATTCCTCTACAAGTAGTACCAATTTCTCTTTCAAATTTAATAATCGAATCAACAAATTAATGTCTATCAATATCTTATTATGTTTTTCCACTAACTTGTAAACTCATCAAAGAAGATGCCTCTACCAATGATGGTGATGAAGATAATCCTGAAGAAAATGGAACATTACCACTAATCAATATTTTAATTCCTTAATTTGCTTAACCATATTAAAACAAGATTTTTCTAAAGCAAATGGTAAAACTCCATATCCCATATAATCGATATGTTCACCAATTAACTAGCATTTATGATAAGATTACATTAACTCTTTTAGGAGCTTTAACTAAAAATTGTAGATGAAGTCCATTATATCTCTAAGTAAATAAGTCAATCAATTATTAAATATTCATTTTAATATTATTAAATAATTTAATCTTTTTTATACTCTAATATAAATACGATAAATGATTTGATAGAGTATCAGTAACAAAATTGAATTAATATTATTATAAACTATTTTTATCATTTATCATTCATTTTTTTTATTCTTTATCTATTTTAATTAATTTGTCTTCTAAAAGTGTTGCTGCTTTAATTTTATCTAAAGAATTTTTCCACATTTATCCTCCCCATTGAACTGTCAAAAAAAGACCTGTTGCTTCAGTACATATAGTTTTGTCTTGATCATATATAGTCGCCTTTAAGAATACCTTTCTACCTTCAATTTTTTCAATTTCTGCTGTTATCATATAATCATGATGAGTTTTAACAGGTTTCCTGTAGTTTATATTTAAGTTTGCTGTTGCTGTAGGAACTTATCCACTTGCCAAGTAACTCAACTATCCAAAAGCATTATCGATTAATGTTGCTAACAACCCTCCATGAACTATTGAACTATGTCCTTGTAGATGATCTGCTGCATTAAAAACAAAGTGCAAATGAATTTTATCTTCAGATTCTAGATTGTCTCTATATATTTTTTATTCTAATTTGTCTGGATAGTATATTTTAAACACATTAAGAGCTTCATTATGTTAAGCTATGAAATTGTGTAAGAAATGTTTATCTGGAGAAGAATGCATTATATCAATAACTTTTGGTTATATGTAGTTTCCTTCTTCCAACATTGATGTAAAACTATGATCATCGTTTCTTTGGCTTTTATCATTTATGATAGTCTTGATATATGGATAATATCTATCAAAGGTAAAACCTCCGGCAAATGCTAATCCAAATAGACATATATTTTTTTTCATAAATATAATTTATCAATCTGGTTCAATGCTTTTTTCATTGAAAATTCCAAAAATATACCAATGTCTTATCTAATTGTTAAGTTGTGAAGATTTTCTAATGACTTGATAAATCAATAAGAATACAGAAGTATTCATGGTTATCTAGAGATTTATAATGAACAAGAACTTATAGAATGAATTTCACAACTTTATCATAATATTACAAGATTGTATATAAAATAAATATATATTGTTTTAAACAACAATTAATTTACAAGGAATTTTCAACAATGAAAGCAGCGATTGAATGTTTAAGTGATTTTTTTTATCTTGACTGTTATTTGTAATATCAGAAAACTTATTAAATTTTTTAGAGCTTGGATTTTAGAAGTATTATCTTTGATTTGCCTGACAATTACTATTTGTTTCATTTTTAGGAAACGATGTAGAAAATTATAGAGCAATTCAACGAAAATATTAATACTAATTATGTTTTCCCTCATTTGTAACATTTTTAGTAATATTAGTTTATTTTGTATACAATCTAACAAGAATTCATAGAACATTGTATTTTCTTGAGGAATTATTTTTTTAAGTATATTAAGCATACTTAATTTTCTATTTTGGAAAAAAATTAGTTGTAGGTATAACTTAAAGAAAAAATCTCAATATAATTCGAATAATCTTTGGAGTTCTTGTAATCCTAGATATTATTACTTTTATTATGTCAATTATAGAAGCAATCTCTAAACAATTAATGTGTAAATGTAAGTTAACATATATAAAATTAGATTAGAAATGTCATTCACAGTTTTCAGATCTGTTAGCCTAATTACATAAATAGGGTTTCTAATAGTTGTTTAAAAATTAAACAAAAAATTTTAATAAAATTTATAAACCCTTTTCATTGATGAATAGTAAACCAAACAATAAAAATCTCATTTCTTTTAGTTAAAGTATTTAATATTATAAATATTAGAATATTGTGTTATATAAGCCTAATTGGATCAGTAATTTTGTTGATAGTTAATTTTTTATATATGATTTCATCCGACTGTAGGATTATTGAGCATTTTGGAGATGAAGGTTAAAATCTCTCAGATTCACTCAATGTATTAATACATGCACTAGTAAAACTTTCTACATATTTTTTTCCAATAATTCTAACTTTAAATTTATTTAGAACTAAAAATAAAAAAGAAATACGAAGAAATTCAGTTTTTGAAGCTGAAGATTTAAGTTATCAAACCTATTTTTAAGGATTAACTTTATATAGATGATTATAAATTTTAATTAAAAAAATGTTAAATTAAACTATTCTAATCTTCCTAATTGTTATATATTAAAATCAATACCAATATGAAATATTTCAGAAATAACTATTAATCCAAAAGGAAAAAATCTTATTTATTAGGTTCTTTCAATGAATTTTCTTTACACTATATTATTCAATCAATAAAATTATAATATACAACAATTTAATAATCATTACATTTAAGGTAATCTATAATTATTTTGTGCAAATAAAATCAATAGATGAACAAAAGTATTTGATTTTTTTTTTATTTATCTATTTCCAACGTTTACTTTTTGTTTTTTTCTATCCACAAAATACCAATGTAAGATAATCTTTAATTTTCTCCATAACATTTTTCCTGGAGTAATCACAAATGCTGAAGGATTTCTTCTTTTTATTTCTTCAGATAAAGCAAATACCCACAAATTAATCTCAAATACAAATGAACATTTATACTTATAATGGTTAAGCATAAAAATCCATAGATCTAGTTTTCATTATCAAAGAAAAACATAACCAAGGCTCTAATTTATTATTGTATGATTTTCTAAGGACATCTGTTACTTTCCCATAGTATAAACCTCTTATATCTGATACTTAATAAGAATTTACAGATTTTGGATCATAAATATGCTTATTATTTTGAGCCCATCTAAATGTACCATCATTAGCTAAAATGAAAAATCTTTCTATTCTTCCATTTGAAGACTTATTACATTTAGTTAATTAGTCACCTAACATGACAGTACTATAAGCTGCATTAAGAAGACTTACATTTTTTAATTTTTATGACTTTGTTAAAGAAACTGTAATATTTTTTCCTAATTTTGAGAATTTTTGATTTGATTATGATGATGAAGTTTATTATTATTATTATTGTTATTACTAATAAGATTATTATTATTATTATTATACAGTATTAATTTTAGATTGATAATTTCCATTAAAACCAGTAATTTATGATCCAAATTGACCACTATACTTTAATGGCTGCTATTCATAACTATTTGTTTACATTATTTATTATTTTTACAATTAATAATCATTATTCTCATTGTAATTAGTCTGAGAATAATTACTTAGCTAAGAGTTTTATAATTATTAATATTGATTATTTTAATATTAAATTATTAAATTATTTGTATTCTAAATTTATTAGTTTTATTATTGTTGAAGTTTCGAATTAAATTATGGCTATTATAAATGTTATCCAACTTAATTATCTTTTTGCTTTAATTAATGAAGGTAATTGAGAAAGGGTTGCAATTATATTTTCAAACAGATTTGTTTAAATTTTAATAAATGAGATTATATAAATTTGACAGACTCTTTTGTAAATGGTAAATTTTATAAATAGTTTTCATATGGTTGTTTTTAGTCCAATAATTTTAAAGAATATTCAAGTTATGCAATTGATTATGATAATAAAGATGCATTATCCATTCCTTAATACATTTGATGATAACAATATTAAATTGCCTTCTTAAGTCTCAATTTTAAAGCGAGTTTCCAAAATTCATCTTATTATTTAATTTTTAAAGGTTTCAATAATAATTATTAATTTTTTTGATTATTTAATTGTTATTCTAATCTTTATAGCTGTGTTGTTATCTATATGTAAAATTCATTAAATATTTACTTCTCTAGCACATTATAACTTTTTTTCACAATCTTTAAATAATATTTCTGGGCTTATTCCCCTTAATTCAGGGGATTGCATATATTTTTATAATTATTACATATAATCCTTACAATCCATTCTTTCATTTTATGCAATTGTTAAAATTCTTTTCAATGTAACAACAATAAACCCATTTTCTTTTTCTTCTTACCATAAATTTAGAGCCTTTTGATGATATTTTAATGCAAGAGCCAAATCTCCACATAGTTCACGATTCAATCCCATTGAAGAGTAAAAAAAGGCCAAATTTTAACCATCATCTATATTTATATAAAGTTAAGTACACTTTTATTCTAGATTTTAAAAATTTCCATCTCCCATTGCTTCAAATGATTAAAATCTATAATAAATATACATTAGTTCTTTAAATAGTTGTTCTTACAAAGGTGGTTAACTAAAAATTAATTAATTTTACACTGACAGAATTAATTAAATTGCTTTATTATTATAATCTTTACATTCCTAAAGTTCTGTTGTTATCAATTTAATGGTAGCCAAATTTCCCTAAGATTGATATAAAAAATGGATATTTACTAAAATCTTAATTTATAATGCACATTTGAAATCATTTTTTCTATCTAATATTGTGAATGCTTAAAGTAGTTTTGCAGTAGCTTATTTATAATCACAATTATGAAAATAAATAATACCTAAATTGGCAAGGATTATAACTGTTCTATCGACATCTAGTAATTTATTTTTGATTTTACTTTTCTCAATTTCTTGGCAATTTAATGCTTGTTCATATAATCTTATTGCTTGATTCATATTTCTTAATTCAAATTAATTGTGAGCCTCCAATAGAAATTGATTAAATTCAATTTCATATATGTTGATAGAGTCCTCCTAATACATATTTTAAATTAAATTATTGAATCTAAAAATAAAAAACAATATGATTATATTTCATTCATAATATCCTAATACACCATATAGAGTTCCATAATATCTATCCTTTACGCAAGTTACTTCAATAGGATTTGAAACAGCAATTTCCATCTGTTCACTAATTGTGAAGGTGAGCAAATTCAATTTTGCAATTTTAACATCATTTTCCGAAAAACAGATTATATCTTCATAATAAAAGGAGGCATATTGACAAGGATAATTCAAACTTCCTAATGCTATCATTTTTTCATCATAATAAAATAGATGGGCTCCCTTAAATTATTATTTAAAATTAATACTTTAAAATTCTCATATATTAAAAAATATTTATCTTTAATGTCAAATCCTTTTAATGGAATATTGAAATTATGTACAAATTAGCCATCATTTGAATGTATAGCAGTTTCAGTAGAAAAAAAGATAACATTTTGATGTAATTTGAGATCATATATAGGTTCTGAATAAGTATAATTATAAATTAATTATAGCTATTCATTTACAATATTTATTTTTCCTTATTAAGATTCTGTAAATCCTGCTAAATATATGTTATTATATTATTCCATTTTTTCAATTGAAAATTGTTATTGAGATTGTGTTTTTAATTAATCATCAAAATAACTCAATAATAAATTCTAAGTTGTTAAAACAATTAAATGATCTTTAAAAAATCTCAAATTTTTAATCTCTAAATTCTTAATGAATTTTAATTCTCTACATTATGAACTAGATCCTTAACTCAAAGTAACCATTTATATTTCATTTTAAACAATTCCAATAAGTTTATCATTTTAGAAACTAATATCATATAGATGATCCCAATTCACTATGATTTATTAAAGTTAATTATCAATCATGTAAATATGATGTGAAAAGATTATCACTTTATTGTTAAATTTCATTAATTTAATAGGATGAGTATTACTGATTTAAAATATTTTATGAACTCGATATGTATCAGCAGTCAAGGAAACTAAATTACCATCTATAAGACCTAATAAAATAAAATTCTGAGTTTATTCAATAGACACAATTGTACTGTTAATATTATTAATTACATAATGTTATTAGTCATTTAAATTATGTAATTCATATTAAAACCAAAGGCTATAATGAAGTTTCTTATTTATAATTTAGAATGCACTAAGACGATTGATGACTTATTAAGATAATAATGTAATATTGGAATCATTAATTGTGTACAATCTTAATTCATTATTGCCTAAGTATAAATATAAGGCTTTATTAGTTAAATCTAATCTACAATCCTTAATCTTTTAATAAAATTCTTCTTAATATAGAATGTTTTCAAATTATTACAAGAAGATAACTTTATTAACTGTAATTTATAACATAACCATACTGGAAAGTTAATGGATGAAAAGTGTCTTTTAATTTTTTATAACTTTGATATCAGCAATAATAAATTGAGGGATTGTATAAATTTCAGATGACTAAGAGAAACTAAGCAATACTAATGATGGATTGATGTAGAAGATCTTTCTTGGTCTCAATTCATTTGTTAATTTGTATCTTTCTAAAACATTTTCATTAATTCCTTTTCTAAATAAACTTACAGGATATTTCTTATTATAACTTGCAATGAAACAGATTTAATTACATGGATGGATATCTACAATTTAACCTAAATTATAGAATTCTTTAATAATTTAATTATCCTTAACAAGAATTGAATTATCATTTATGGATCCAAAAAATGTTTAATTATTGAAATCAACCACACAACTAATTCTGAATTAGATATTTGAATTGAATTCAATTATTTCTTAATTTTACATTTAAAATAATTTGTTTTCACTTTAAAGTAAAAAGGTATTATGATACAAGAAAATCTATTCAATCTATGTTCCGAATTCAATATGATATAATTCTTCACATCTATTCAAATCAATAATTGTTAATTATGGAAAAACTATGCTTTGATAAAGGAAGTGTGGTTAGGTTTTAGATATGCAATAGATTTATTCAACTCCCATTTCTATATCCATAAATTTATGAGAGTATACAACATTACATTCCATTAATTTTTATTTAATCACATATGTTAATTAATTGGTGGGATTTGGCGCAAAACTGACAATTTTGTTTTTCTTTATCAAATTGTCAATTTCATCTATTTTACAAACTTAATATTCATATTGATAGTCCAGTACAATGAAATCTTTATAAGGATATATAGCTAATGGTATTTAAGGAAGTGTATATGAGGATAACACTTCCAAGTCTTAATTAACAAATTTAATGGAATTATCTATGGTATAAATGACTATGACGTTATCCTATAATAAGTAAATTGTCTTAGCATTGAATTAGTATTTCTATTCATTTATATATATAAATGGAGGAGAACAGAAATAAAGATTCGATCTGATTTCCAAAGCACTTGTAACACATAATGACTCAAATAAATTATTTAACATTTAATTAATAATGGCCTTTAGAAATATTTATACAGGTGGTGCTTGTACTGCTGATGGAACTTAATAGATGAGTTAAAATCCATTCAAACAATTTATGGATAGAATGCTATTTGGCTAAACATAACAATAGTATTACTTTAATATAAGAATCTTAGATAAATATAATAATAGATAAATGTTTAATAAGATCCAATGGTTCAATAGAAATTATAAGAGCGTTAACGATTACTTGAAAGTATGAATTAATAATGGGATGTTATGGCAAAACAATATGATTCAGCAAATATGGAATAAAGATAAATGATGGAAAAGATGTTTATAGAAGAGTAAAGAAAATATGAATAAACTATGATGCAATAATAAATGATGATGGATTTTTAATGGTAATAGGCAGAAATCTAATATTAAGCAGATTAAATGGCTTAAGAATATCTATTTTAAGAAGCATATGAAAATGCTGAAGATCTATAAGCATAAAGTGAAAAATCATAAAGATTTGCTGATGATTTGGTTTAAGCTCTTGAAAAAGATCCTGATCCTAGATTTTAATAATCTAAATTGTTAAGATTTATGAAAGACATTTAGAATGGAAATCTAAAATTGGTTGGCAATGAATTATTTACATAAAAAGGTGATAAAGTAGAATAATCAGCATTGGATAGAATTCCGACATTAGAAGAAGGATGGAATTAAGCTACAAAGAATGTTGAATAAAAATAATCAGATTTAACAGAAGTTGAAGAGAAATTTTCTAAAATGTGGGATGAAAAATTAGAAAAATATGAAAATGAATTACAAAATGAAGATTAATTTTAAAAGAAACTTGAAGATACATATTAAAAAATTCTTAAAGAAATGGATACAGGTACAGATTTTGATAAAATGTTTTCTGATGCTTGGTAAGCAGCATCAGATTTATAAGAATTTGAACTCTATAAAGATTCTAATGATACATATAGATTTTAAGAAAATAATAAATATTTGGCAATGGATTTTCCTCTATAAGTAGCATTGAATTTAGTACATTAAGGTTAAAATACAGAAGCAATACTTGCTTTGGAAGCTCACATTTAAAAAAATCCAACAGATTCTAATGCTTGGAGAATATTGGGTAGATTACATCAAGAAAATGATTAAGATCAAAGAGCTGTAGCTGCCTTCTTGAATGCTTTGAAATAAAATCCAAATGAATTAGACACATTGAGTGCCTTAGGTATATCTTGTACAAATATTTTGGATGAAGTCAAAGCAATGTCATTTTTAAAATAATGGTTAATCAGAAATCCAAATTATAAGGTTGCTGTAGATGATAGTATTGTACCTGACAATACAAATATATATGACTATACAATAGAGTAAATAAAATGCATGAATGCAAGAATGATTTAAGTTTTTGAGGCTGCTCATTAATAAGGACCAAATGATGTTGAATTATTGAATGGATTAGCTGTACTTTATTTCATTGAAAGAAACTATTAAAAATCAGTTGAAATCTTTAAGAAGGCACTTTAAATTGAACCTAAAAATTATTAGATTTGGAATAAATTAGGAGCCACTCTTGCACATTTAGGTGAAGCAGATTAAGCTATGTTTTGTTATCATAGAGCATTGGATCTTAGACCTAATTATGTTAGAGTATGGGTAAATTTAGCATTTGCATATTCCTATAAAGGAGAATATTTGGATGCTGCAAGATTGTATTTAAGTGCCCTTATGATTAATCCATAAGCTAGACATATATGGGGTTATCTCTAAACAGCATTTTTATAACTATGTATCAATGATATATATATAAAATAGAAAGACCTGATTTAATATCAAAGATTTAACATTATGATCCTATGTTATTTAAGGATGAATTTAATGTGACTAATCCTAATGATTTGCCAGAACCTGAAATACTATGTAATATTCTTTAACTTATACTTTCCTAGATAGAGAGGCCAATAATTTATACATATTTAAGATGTCAGAAGAAGAATGGTTATAGACTTCTTAGAAAAAACCATGAGATTAACCATTCTATATTTTGTTTAAAATATTAATAGTTTATTAAATGCATAATTCGGGATCGTCAATGGGAGAAATTGAAATACCCACTCCAAGTGGGAAAAGCAACTCACAAATGCAATCAGAAAGTGATAATTCTGATTTACAAAGAGACTCACATCCAATAATTCAAAAAGGGGATTCCCATGAATCTCTAATTGCTGGACATGATATTAAACCAAGAAAATACAGAAAAATTATTTAGGCTTTAGACATTATTGGAATGCTAGGATTGTTAATTTATTGCATTTTAATACAGTCTTATTACTCAACTATTTATTTGATATGTTTGCTCTTTATTTTAAATTACACCTATATTAGTAACTATAAAGGAGTTTAAGTAAAAGATGGAAAACTTTATTCATTAGTAGAATTTGCTTAATAATAAGAATAATTTCATAATACCAATTAGAATTAAAAGCAATCTGAAAATAACTTTATAACTCAATATTGGTTGGTTCTTAATGATTTTAAGAAACCAATATGGTATAGTTTTGTTATAGTTTCCACAATCTCATTAATTGTTAAGCTAACATTATACCCTATAGCAAAAAATGAAGTAATTTTAATTAATATAGTAAGGGTTATACAATGATGTCAATTGAAAACTTCAGAGGATTAGAAGTCTATTTCACATTAATAAATGGCAAAATCACTGTCTCATCATCAGAACAAGGACTATCATTTGCACCAAATTGCATAATGTTAGTTTTGGCAATAATTATTTTAATTTTCAGAAATGTCGAAATTAAATAAGAATTCTATGAATTATCAGATAGCCCTATTTTGACTAAATTTTTTATTGTAAGCATTTTAGAATTTATTATTAGTTATTAATGTTAATTAATTTGATTATCCTAACTTGTTGTACCAGATCTTTGATAGGACTTGTAATGTGGGGTTTTTAATTGGTTTTACTATTAAGAATGTATAATAATCAATTAGTAGATAAACTCTATTTTATCATTTTGAAGATAGTAATTATGGTAATATTAGTGGTTATGTATTTCATCAGCACACCAATAAAGAATGTTATCCTTTAAAATAGTAGAGCAGCATCCTTTACTTTATAATTTTCTGGGTTTTAATTATTTGGTTATTTTTCAAATTATGAAGCTTAGGCCATTTTATTTATTATCTTCTCAATTATTGTACTAAATATGCTCTGTTTAGTCAGTGAAAAGATCAAAACACAGAATATACAAATTCTATTTAATTATACCATAAAAGAGATCTCTTAATAATATAAAGACTTTAAATAATTTAAAGAGTTCATTCACAATTAAACGGATAATATTTCTGTAGATATCAATGATTCACCAAGAGGAAAAAGATTAAGTGAGGATGTAAATGAATTAGCTGGTTCTAATGAAGTAAAGTCTGAAGAAGAAAAAGAAATTTCTGAAGAAGAAATTGATGAGTAAGCTTAGCATGATTCAAATGAGAGCCCTAAAATTGACAAGCTATAAGAAGATCAATAAGCTTAAACTTATTATCATAAAATTGAAAAAGTTTGGTATGAATAATTGGAAAGTATTAAAACTACTATTGATAAACCATTCAATACTTTGATTATCTTACAAATATTGTCTTTAAGTATAGTCATACTCTAATAGACATATTTTTCCCTTTTATTAGTATGTTGGCTTATTTTAACAGGATTTACATTAGATTTCAAAATAATTAGACTTGCTACAATATTTTGTAATATTCCTTCATTATTGATCAATTTTTTTACTTTTTATTACAGCAATATAACAGGATTAGATATACAAGATAATTTCTATTAATTTTGTCCTTCTAGTGAATACAAAAGTGTAGATGAATTACCAAATACAGTATGTTAAAAACTTGGATTCTTTTATCAGGATGGTTCAGCTGTTAATTCAATTTTGATGAATTGCACTTTGTGTTTATTTTTTTTATTCATAAAATAAATTGAAGAGCAATAAGAAAAAGAAAAATAAATAGAAAATTAATCTAATGAAATTGAAGTAAAATCTAAATGGTTTAGCATTCTATTAGCATTTTATTTTAGAATAGGTTTTTTTATAGTGATTGTATTATTATATTGGGTTGGATTCAATGAAATTAATATAATTTAGTTTATTATGATTTTCCTTTTGATAATTTTTATTGTTAATTAATCCAATAAATGTGAATATAAGGGGAAGAAGGTACCTTTCTAATAAAAATATTGGATAATTCTTTTGATTTATATGAGTTTCCTTACTTTAATAAAATATTTATACATTTTATTTGGAGTTTAGTCAAGTTACTTTTTTGTTTAAGTGTTTGGACTTAACATGCTTAATCGTTAATTGGTTTTGAATTGGCTTTTATTTTATCTGACAATAATTCAATATTATGGATTTAATACTTCTTTATATGATCAATATTCAAATGTAAAACTAAATTATATTTTAGAGATTAATAGCAACAATATCTTAAGTTAATAGTGTAAAAGAAAATCTACCTAAGTTTAGATATCATTTTGGAATTGTAGAAACTTTATATGGTCATTTATTGATATGGGCAGCTTATGTTATTAATATATGCTTTTTGTTATTCACACCTTATAGTTATCTAAATAATGTATTATTATTATATATAGGAATTGTTTTCTTATATCATGTTAAGTCAATAAATTCTTAAATTAATTACATAAACATAAGATTATTATGGTATATATACATGTAATTATTGCTGATAGCTTTTGCATATAGATATCTTTTTTCATTTTTGTAAGTTATCATAAAATTTATTAGTTTAGTTGTGTTCCAGATTTAAAAGATAAATCAGAAGGATTTTAAAGCTTTTATGAGAATCTCTAATTATATTATTAGGAAGCTGGGTTATATGCATATTCAACAGATAATTTAAGAATGGAATATTTGGCAGACACTTTAAACATATTGTTTGGTGCTTTTGCTTTGAATTAATTATCAAAATTTTCGAAATTGTAAATAAAATAAAATAATGAAAATTTAAATGAATCTAATTCATAAAACGTTTTAGATTTAAAAATATTAGAATAATAGAAATGGCTAAAATCAATTGTAATTGGAATTGCTCATATTAATACTGATTTAATTACAATTTATATTGTAATATCTTGTGTACTTTATCTTAGATCAATAGCTGCATTTATATTATTGTCATTGTATTTAAGTTATTTTTATCGAGTACACAATACTATTTTAGATATTTTAGATGAGTAATAAAGTTTATAAAAATTACAAAAATGTAAAAATATTATATAGATTTAGAAATTTATCTTTTGAAATAATTGTATCTTGAGTTTGCTTCAGATATATCTCATATAGATGAACCAAGAAATATTAAAAGATTGAATGATCAAATTAAATTGTTACGTTTAAATACTAGAATCAAACTTAAAAGAAAAATTTGGTTGTATTCATTTTATTTTACTGCTTTTTGTATATTACTTTCTTATTTATCTTAATTTCTATCTACTGAATCATTTACAACAATTGTTGATCCTCCATAATGGGTTGATTATACTGTACTTAGTTTCTTTATTTTTGGAACATATTCAAGATAATATATTATTACAAATTAATGTTATTGTGGTTATGAATCAAATAATAATGATTGTAATGAAAATAATTATGTTTAGACTGAATCAAATATGTGGTAAGTTTCATGGTTTTATTTATTTTTATTATTTGTTAACGTGATTGATACTGCTTGTACAAAGATTTTAGAAGATGATTTAACAAAAAGTATAGAAAATCTATAAGAAACATAAGAAATGAATAAAATAGAAGAATCAAGGATTTTAAATTAATCTTATGAAGAAAGTAAAGAAATATTTGATGAAAAATATGATTTTGTCATTTTTGTTAAAAGTCATAGTGAATATAATTCATTTGATAGAGAAGTGATAATTTTAAATTACTTTAAAAATAAAAGTAGATTTGTAAAAATCTTACTTCATGAATCATTATTTAAGATCTTTTAAAGAATCCTTATTTTACTTTACTTATCAAATACGTTACTTGTTAATACTATATTTTCATTATTCTACCTTATTATATCTGTTATTTTATTTTAAATGAGTGCAACAGTCAAAAATACTAAAATGTTAAATTCTATAGCAATATTCTCAATCTTATTTTAATATTTCCTTTATCTATTAAATTGGACTCCTTCAATTAATGATGTTCCTAAGTTGAACAATTTTAATCTAACTCCTGATGATTTTAATGTTATGGCTAAAACCAATTTATCTTAATATTGGTTGGCCTTTTTAGGATTTGAAAGTACAGAAATTATGGATTGTGATTAACTCAATTAGAGTGTATTTTATGATATGAAGTGTGAAACTAATAAATTATTAAATATTGTCATTGTATTCAATTGTATTATAGTATCCTTTATTTATTTGTATTTTGTAATGCTTGAGTGGTTTTGTAATCAAATTTATAAGCAATCTATAAAAATGAAGAATGAGTTTATACTATGTAAAAAAGTACTTAGTAATCACAGCAATAGTCAAATTATTATTACATATAATCTATGGAGATAAAAGAATTATAGTTTTAGACATGTTTTAATATAAACTATTACTATGAATTATCATTTAATTCTTATTGGATTTGTGTTGTTGTTATGTGAAATGAATAGATCCCTATTTAATTTTCTATAATTAATTGTAGTTATAGGATTTTTATATGTGACAGAATTTCATTTTAAATGGCCATATGCTTTTTCTGAAAGAAGAATAATTAAAGCCTTTTACCAGGTAATATTTATATTATCTGCTATCATCATTGCTTTCTTTACCTTATTGAAAGTCCCAACGTTCTTGGAATAATGTGTCAATGCTTCAATAATTAGAATAGATGTAGGAAATGGATTAGAGTTTTATTGTATGGAAGCCTTTAATTTAAAGATTGATGGATAGATTTTCTTAATATTCTTTATTTCATTATATTTTGATTTATAATTATCCCATCATTTGAAAACTACATAAGATAATTATTAATCAAAATTGAAATTAAGATCAAGGATGATATCAAGAGGACTTGCTTATAATTACAATTATTAATAATATAAAAAAATATTACAATTACAAGAGGAGAAAAACATCCTAAATCACATTTCAGATACAATTGATTAAAAGATGATAATTTGGAAGAAAAGAGTAAGAGAAATATAAATAAAATAATTTGAAAAAGATAAATCAATTAATATCTAATAATAGTATCCTCAATTGACTGCAAGTTTTATGACAGAGCCAGAAGTTTAAATTCCAGAAGAATAATCATATTTTAGGAAAATATACATTAAAATGATAATTTGGATGAGAAATGATAATCAATAAATAAAATTTATGCCATTTCACATTTTGATGGATTATATTCTTTAATAAAATAAACGTCTATAGAGACATGTATTTATATCAATAGAGAATCATCTAATGAATGATACAACATCTTATGAATAAGAAATGAAAACACTTGAAAAAATATATAGAAGATTTTATCAAGAGATTTGTAACAATAAAGATAAATTAAATGATGCTGTTTTAGACAAGATAATTTAAAAAGCTATGGATAAATATAAGAAATTGTATAAACCATATAAGGGTTAACAATATAATAAATATCTTAACAAATATTAAATGAACTATAACTTAAGTAAGGATCTTAGATTTGTTCATCTTATAGATGAAAAAGAGAGAATAGTTTTAGAATAAACTAAATAAAAATATCCAATCAATAAATTAATATAAATGAAAACATTGCACTTATTTAGTTTATTTCTATAAGATATATTTAAATATTGTTTGATTAAATGGGATACTATAACAAATATTATAATTATATTTTACTATTTCAAAAACTATGCACTTTTGGGAATGGTATTGCCAATAGCCATGTTTGTATGGGGATTGATAGATGTAAATACTAAGATATTTTGGGTTATTTCATATTCATTATACTTTTTCATTATAGTAATAATATTTGTTGACTCAATGTATGGAGTATCATATAATAAACCAACTTAACCTGTAGATTATATTCCATGGTATTACATATTAGATAATAGTAATACTTTAGGATTGTTCTATGAAATATTTACAATTTGGTTAATTACATTCTAAGTATTTCTTCAAAAATCATTTGGTATTTTCGATTATCCTTTTACATAAGTAGAAAATATATTTCAAGGTTATATTAGATTGAAATTAAACAATTTTAATAAAGATATGGTAGAAGAGATAGTATAAGAATAAGAAATATAGAGATCAAGATCTAAGTCAGAAATAGGTAGAATTGAAAATCCAGAAATAGAGAAAATAGATTAGGAAAATTAATTATTAGGAAAATTATAATTGGAAAAATCTAGTATGGAAGAAGAACCTGAAAGTATCATGTTAAAAATAGGGAATGATTTAGAGAGAAAAATAGCAGCTAATCCTGAAATTTTAAGTGATAAATATTAACCAGGATTTTTTGAGAAAATAATGTCTTATGAATATGCAAGACCAGGAATAGATCTTTATTTATCTATTGCTTTTGTATAAGTAATTTTATTTTTGTATATGTTGTTTTTTTTTAACTTTATGACTGGAGAATCATAAAATATTGAAGGATATTTAAAATATAATTAAGTACCAGCTCAATTAGTATTGGCATTGGTATTTTAAATGTTACTTATGATGATTGAGAGATATATTGAATTAAGAGGAGATTAAAAATATATTAAAAATTAAGAAAAAGTAATATATAAAAACAAATACAAAACTTAGTTTGTTTAAAAGTATGTATTATAAGTAGTGATTCTAACTTTGGTGTTCTTTTTTGTTTATTGTCATTTGTTGAAATTATGGGACAGAAACTTAGATAATTATAAAAAGTATAATACATCTATTGTAATATTTTTTATTTTCTTTTGTGCTTACTTTTATTTGTCTGCACTTCAACTTAGATATGGATATAGAGAATTAAAGATAAGAAATCAATTTTTATATATGTATAATTCACTTAGCTATTATTTTGCTTTAACATTCTATTCAATTCCATTTTTATATGATTTAAAGGTATTAATGGATTGGACATGTTTATATACATCTCTTGATATATTTTAATGGTTCACTTTAGAAGATATACATAGATAATTGTATTTTACTAAGATATCTTCATAAAAAGTAATGAAAAGATAATTAGGATTAGAAATTTCAAAGATAAGTAAATTCATTTTTTTTTTCTTTGTTATTTTTATTTTAATTTGTATTTTTGGTCCTTTAATTTTATTTTCTGCTCTTAATCCTGCTGCATAAGATAATCCAATTGTTAGTGGAACATTTACAATTAATTTAGTTAATGTTGATACTAATTTAAATGTATAATTTTATGAATCAAGTCAATTATTTGGATTAGATTTACCTATTCTAAAAGATTATTCTGAAATCAAAGCTATAACTAAATAAAAAAAATTAACTAAATCATAAATAGATAATTCAGGTGGAATTTAAAGATTTTAATTATCAGACTTTTCTAATTTAAAATGGTAAGTCTCACTTCCACTTTATACTTAATTAATTAGAGAATTAGATTAAACTTTATCCTTTTAAGAAGATTACAATTTTATGTTTAATATAACATTTATTTTTCGAAGACGTTTCTAATTTCTCTTCCCAACAATGTATTAATTTTCATATCCTTATAATCCTTTAATAAATGGTATCAATGGTACAGTGGGATTAGGAAGGGATCAACTCAAATACATTAAACAAGCTGCTGTAAGTTGTAATACTTAAGGAATCACCTTACCCAATTTCTATATTGAAGCACTTAGAATTTATCAAAGTTCTACAACTAGTTATAATACTACTCCTATTTATGGAAATGATCTTAAAACAGCTTAGGATGTTTTTCTTAATATTAATTGTTCTTAGGGAACTACAAATCCACTTTAAGGTGTGTCTAATTGGGAATTTTAATATAGTGGAAGTAGCAGTTTATTTTCTAATTAATCAAATATAACTATGGCTAATGGATTATTATATTTTGTAGTTTGTGATCAATTCTCTGTCTTAACAAATGGATTAAGTGTTATCACAATTTATACAACAATTATTCTTTTAATTGCAAAATGCATAAGAAGCACATTCTCCTCTCAAGTATTTATGTTAGAATTTACATAAATGGTTTAACCAGATGATTTATTATCAATATGTTAGGCTGTATCTGTGGCAAGATAACTTGAAAATTATAAAAAGTATTATTATATATTTATATATTTAAAGGGAAAATTTATTATATTTTGAATTGATAGACATATTACGTTCTCCAGAATTAGTGAAAGCAATGACAGGTTCATGGTAAGAGAAATTTGAATCTTAATAAATCAACTAAAAAGAAGATAAAGTAGAGGAATTGTAGAATCAAGAATAATTAAAAGAAGAACCAAAAAAATTAAAACTAGACTGATTGTCTTTAATTATATTATGCATGAGTTTTACTATTAAATACAAAATTTTTTGTTTAATAGAATTTTCCTAACAGAAGTAATGATTGAGAAATTGATCAAGACAAAACTTAATTTAAGATATAATAATTTTTCAAAAAGTTATTATCTTATAGTTAAATTGAAATGAACATCATATCTTAAAATGTGTATCTAAATTTGATATTCATTAAATTCTTTGAAAAAAATGAGAATAATTATCTATTTTATAAACCTCCTTTTTACTTTTGATTAATTATTGTAAAAATAATAATAAGCTTTTTAAAATATTTATTTATTCATAATGTCACAGATCTCAAAATACTAATTGCAAGGAAAGATTGGATCTGGCGTTTATGGAGATGTCTACAAAGCCATTAATACATAAACAGGAAAGATTGTTGCAATAAAGAAGATTAAGAAGCAGGTTGTCTATATAATTTATATATAGTCATAAGATTAAGGGATATCTGCAGTAGCTTTGAGAGAAACATCTATATTGCAAACTGTATAATGTGAAAATATTGTTAAGTAACAAATAAAAATGATAAAAGATTGATTGAAATTGAATTTATTTAAGGATGTATTAGATTAGTAATGGAATTCTATGATGTTGATTTGGATACATATTTAAAATCAAATAGATTAGAAATGAATAAGATTTAAGTAATTTTGTGAATGTATCATAAATAGGAAATTTTATATGGAATCTTAAAAGGGATGAATGAATGTCATAGAAAGAAATGTATGCATAGAGATTTAAAGCCTTAGAATATATTAATTAGTAAAGATGGTATATTTTGTAGAAATTTCAATTCTTAGGAAAAGTTAAAATTGGTGATTTCGGGATGGCTAGATCTTTCCAATAAGTACCAGGATCCTACACATATGAAGTAATAACACTTTGGTACAGACCACCAGAGTTGTTACTCTAAACTTCTTGTTATACAACGGCAATAGATGTTTGGTCTATTGGATGCATATTTGCTCAAATGGTATTAAGGGGACCTTTATTTGCTGGAGATAGTGAAATTTAATAAATGAAATTGATATGTGAAAACATATCTTTGAATTAGGATAATGCATAAGTTTTATCTGTAATATTATTATGAATAAATTATAGAATTCATTATTTTAAAATTAATTGGAACAGAAATTGGATTAATAATTTAAGAATACAAATATTACTTAAGTTGGTTTGGATTTGTTAAAGGTAAATAGTATAAAAATATGAATTTAGAAATTATTATAATTGAATCCAACCAATAGAATTTCTTGTCATGAAGCTCTCAGACATGTATAAACTATTATTTAATATTTAAGCCATTTTTTAATAATATCTAAGAACCAGATATTATAAATTAAAATATGGATGTATTGTCTGAGTATTTTAGAGTTTAATAATGACAGAGAAATATAGTTTCAATTAAGGATGATTCCTTAAATTAAATAATTAAATAATCGAAATATATATATAAAATATTTAAATAACAAGGATTTTCTTTTTAAATGTTTTTCAATTACATAAGAATTATGTGAACTCAGTATTTTAAAAAACATAATATATTTATTAAAATATTGTATATGTTTCATCCGTTATTAGAAGGTTGTTAAATTCAATTAAAAATTGATTAATTTAAATTGGAATCTAAAATTTTAATCTTTTCTAAAGCATTCTTAAGATTGTAGAATTTATCAAGTTTTTCAGAACTAAATTTAATTTTTAATAATAGTATACATTTATTTATTATGAATAACAATGATTCAACAATATAATTTATCTTAATGAATTATATAAAATTATTAGTAGCTGTAATAAAATGTAGTTGTTATCTATTATGGAATCTTTTTAATAGAAAATTAAGATGCCTTTTTTAGTTTCTAATATTTAAAAATAAATATAAACAAATATTATAAGCCACAAATACGGGATTATAAAGATTCTAATTATTTAACTTGAAAGCTAATTAAATGACTTTATTAATAAATATTTTAATAAATGGCTGCCACTCTTGAATCAATAAAAAAAGAAATAACTGCATAATAAGAAGCTTAGAATGGAGAATTAGAAGATTTAGATATTGAGGGAATAGCAATAGGTCAATTTGATTCTCTATCAGCAAATCTTATTCAATAACATTAGAATCTAGTAAGTTTGAGTCTGGTTGAATGCCAACTCAAAAACTTGGAAGGATTCCCAAAATTGAATAATTTGGAAAATCTAATTTTGGAGGCAAATCAATTAGATGGTTCAGCTATAACTTACATCAGCAAAAATTTCAAGAAATTAGCATGTTTAAGTCTTGCAGATAATAAAATTACTACATTTGAAGTAAGATATTACCATTAAATAATAGGAAGTGGAACCATTAAAATAACTTAAGTCATTATAACAATTAGATTTGGCTGATAATCCAATTACACAACTTCCTGGATATTTCAATAAAATTTTCGAGCTCATTCCATCATTATCAGTGTTGGATAACAAGGATAAGGAAGGATAAGAAATTTAATATTCCGTAATACTAATATCTAATTATTTATTAGAGTGATGAAGATGAAGGTGATGAATATGATGATTTAGGAGCTAAAGATGGAGATGAAGATGAAGATGATGAATTTGATGAAGATGAAGAAGATGATGATGATGAATCTGATGTTAAACCAGTTAAAAAGACTAAGAAATGAAGTTTGTTTGTTCTTTTAGTTCATTTATAAAATATGTTTTATAATATTTTTAATAATGATAAAAAATAAAGAGGCTATGTGAGAAGGAATAGAATAAAAATTGATTACAAGATCAAATAATTATAGAATTATAAAACAAATCCCTTTATTATTAGCATTGAAAATGTATAAGTTATATATTATAATGATGATATCTAAAGAGAAAAGGTATTCTATGAATTTGGATTAAACAATTTAAATAAATTTAAAAATAGTTATTAAAATATCCAATTTATCAGAATTGATTAGTAATTTTTATTTAAGAGAAAATAACAGAAATAGTAGTAAATCCTATAATTATATCATTAGATCATATAAAAATGTGGAAGAAAAGAATTAAGCTAATAAGGAAATTAAATTTAAATACTCCCTACTGGAAAGAAATCAATTTAGTAAAAATTATAGAAGAAATTAAAAGATTTGAAGGTATAGTAAGATAAAAGATACAGTAAAAATAAAAAAAAGGAATTAAGAAAAGGATAACAAAAAGATTTGGAAAATTAACAAGTTTGCACAAAAGACTAAAGTAAAATAGTAGAAAATAAAAAAGATGAAAAGTATGTTTGTGTATTTTTAATTTTATTTTCATATCTAATAATAAATTTAATCCTATATTTGAAAAAATTAATTATAATAATATTATTATAATAAATAAAATATTTGTGATTATCATTGGGAAACTGAAGAATCTGAAACTTCTGGATCTTTGATTTGCTTTAACCTGAAAATTAAGAGAAAAATCCCACAAGTACATAATAATACTAAAACAAAAAATAGTATTGCCCAAATAGGAATCTTGTATACTACCTTATAATTCAATTAATTATTATTATTACTCGTCTTTTAATCTCTTTATCTAAATTGCATTCTTTTTCATAATCAACAAATTATTAACTTAGTATTGATTTAAATTTATCATATTAGCAAAATGTTCCTTTCTTAGAACAAACTGGTACATATTCCCCATTATATAATATTCTCACGTACAATCCATTTTATGTATTGTTATAGAGCTCAATTATTAGATTAGAAGAAAATTCTATATTCTAAAATATTAATTAAGATACTTCAGTTAAACAAAAGATATCTGATTATGTTTTGTTAAAATAAATATCAGCTTAACATTAAGCGCTTGTCAAATTTAAACCAGAAATAATACCTAACATAGTAGAATCATGAGAAGAAGAACCTCTGTATTTAACTTTAGATTTTCCACTGATAAAATTATCAAAGTTTTCAATAACTTATCTAAGATACGGAGTTGAATATAATTTAGATTATTCCCAATTTTAAAACTATCTTAAACTAAAAGATAATAATGCAATCTCATCCATAAAAAACAAAGTTTTTGCAGTTAATTTTGGAGGTAAATCATCACCATTATATCTATTGCATGTAAATGTGTCTCTCCATTTAGCCAATTCAATAATATCATTTACTTATTCATTTCCAATAAGACCTACTTCTGAATTAAATTTTTGAAATAATTCTTTTGTCTAATTTGCAGAGTTGATTGTATGATATAGCTCTGTTTATTTATTTTATTGAACTATTAATCCTGTAGTTTTACAATAAATTGCTAAAGCATAATCTTATTCCTCTTCTTTTGTATGAATTGGTATAAGTGAAATTTTATACGGTAGAGCATAATTTCCTATAGAAGGAGATTTACTACCAGAATTAGGAGGCAAAAGTTTATCTTCAGTTACATTTGGAATTTCATAGCCTTCTGGATACATTCCTTATAAATTACTATAAGCACTCATAATAGTTCTCAAATTGATATATTTTGTACCTATTATAGTCTGTGCTTTCTATATAAATTTCATTTTCATTAAATAAGTGAGAAAGAAGTTGATTATCAATTATGTATCTTTATCTAAGCCATTTTCCTAAAACATATTATTGTCTCATGCCTGCAGGAGTAAGAATTTATGCATCACCATCAGGTTCATTATTTTTATCACATCCCCAATTACAATAATAAAAGTCTCTTACTCCATGTCTCCAAATAGCTTAAACATTGATTAGAGTATCATTTGATGAGACAGATGGAATTACCCCATAAAAAAATAATAACAAAATATTCATAATATAATATTTCAAACTCTTGAATATTTATAAAGGATTAAAATTTTGATTTTTATTTATCATATTAATCAAAATTTAGAATGAGAAGCATTTGAGTTTTTTGTCTAATTTAATATATTGAAATAATTAAAATTGATTAATGTATTATTTTGTATTGTATGTGTGTAATTTCAAGCTCTGTTGGGATAGAGGAATACTCTAAGGGTTGATCCAATAGCTCTTGGTGGGAGATTTCTGCCAAAACGAGCAATCACAACTCCATTTGATCCATGTGATTTACTAATACGACCCCAAATAGTCTGAATTAAATTAATTTCATACTCTGAATTTTGTGTTGCTCTTAAGTGTATGGGCCTTATAAATGTATGCAACTCTCTTTCCCCAGTAGAATCTGCTTGTAGCAACATCTTCAACATGTTAAATTTTGAGCAATGCTTAATTCTCATTTTATTAAACCTTTGATCTTCTGAAACCTGTGAATGCAGCCTTAACCCATAATCTAAATTTAGTATTCAACTCTACCTCACTGGTGCCTTTGTATTAGTTGTCTTAACTTTCTTAACTGTTTTTGTTGCTTCTTTCTTTTAATCAGCTTGTCCCTTCATTAATTAAAATCTTTGTTATTTTTTTATTTAAAAATTAAACCATAATATTCATAATATATATTGAGTTTATAACAAATCTCATAAAAATATACAGATATAAATTTCATTCATTGAAAGAATTTTATATAGATGTTGTTGTTTAATAAGGGAATCGTTTTTATGGTTCTATTTATAATTCACTATAATTTAAATCCTATTATAGTCCAAGAACTATTTAGTATGATTTTTGAGATAAGGCATAATCATAATCCATTGATAAGATTTTTTCTCCTGTTTCCTCTGTCTAAATCATTTGTTATGTAAAGTTATCTCCAGAACCTTAATGTTCACTTTTCGGTATAGAAATATCATAGATAGGACAATTCAAACATTTATTGAAAATAGATTACAATACATAACTATCTT
This sequence comes from Paramecium biaurelia, assembly GCA_000733385.1. Lineage (NCBI taxonomy): Eukaryota > Ciliophora > Oligohymenophorea > Peniculida > Parameciidae > Paramecium > Paramecium biaurelia. The sequence goes on from JPFL01000310.1 coordinate 58,500, forward strand.
GTTCATTTGTTATGATTCCACTACAAATCAATATTTCTAAGTATCTTTTATAATGCATTTTTATTTGACTTATTTCTTTCAAGTCTTCTTGTTTCATTAAATTAATGCAGAAACAGCATGATAAAAATGAAGATTATTATGTTATTTTCATTAAACTAATAAAATCCTCTTAATCATATTAACTAAACCCTTTCAACTCTTTAATTAAAAATATTAAAGAACAAAATAATCTTGCCTAATCAATATGATTATTATTCCTTCCCTCTACTCCTTTTTGATATATCTTACATTAAAACACATGAACAATCCCACTCCCTTATTGATATTTTGTTAAATTTAATAAAAACTCTGTATTTTCTACTGTTAAATTATACCCTTTATTTGAATTAATATTATTGCTCAACATCATATATTATGACTTTTCAAATCCTGTTTTTTTCTGATCCCTTTATTTTAATACTATTCCATTTCTATTTTAAGATTATCTAATAATCTTATTAATCCAAAATTAATTTTCATATCTCTATATAAATGCTTCATTCATTCTAGAACCCATTGAAAAAATATCTTAAATTGGGTTGCCTTATAATTTAATAAAAAATGTGAATTTATCAATTTCATGTGGTATTATTCTTAACAATAAAGAAATACATTCTACTACTTGTTATTTACCTTCATGGGAGTAATCTGGCATAAAAATATATTGATCAATTAATGATAAACTTTTTTTGAAAGAAAACTAGACTAATTTAATACAATAACCTTTCCAATAATTAATTCTGGCTTAGAATGTTTATTTGAAATAGAAGAATTTTAAATGTATTCTTGAATCTCAGGGTTTGGAGTTTATAAATAAATGATAAACTAAGATGCTTGAGATTCAATATAATGAAGAAGTTCTAAAGGGGGATTTTATGTGATTAATAGAATCACCTATCCATTTAATGCAGGAATTGATTGATTATATAAGTCATCAATATCGAACAATTTCTTTTCATTAAATTTCACTACAAATGGATATTATGACTACTTTATAAATATTCAAAATACATCACTTCCCTAAATTATTCTAATTGGATCTTATATTGAAAAATATTCATCATATTAACTAAACTTTGATATAATCTTTAATGTAGGTTATTGACTTTCATCATAATTGGATACTTCCATCATATTTGTAATATATTATTATTCATTTTTATCTCTGATACAAAATAATCTTTGCAGCCATCGTGTGAATGAACTCTTTTATGGTTATACTTATTATTGAATAGATTTTCTAAATCATAATAGTCATACTTAGCCAGAGAAGATTTTGTATAATGTGGGGAAGGCCGGCTAATATTTTACATAAAATTATAATTTATTTAATTATTCCTTATATGTAATTTAATAGTAATGATAATTTGAAGAAATCGAAAATTGAATATTCTAATTATCAATTTATGTTGTTCTTTTATTATCATTAATTAAATTAATGATATAATTATTGATGTGTATATAATAAACTTTAAAAGTTTTGATATAAATTATATATATTTTAATATAAATCTAAATAATTGGAGTATATAATTTAACTCATCTAACTTCATCTTTTCTAACTGACATATAAAGCTTCTAAATCAGCTTTTGTAGAATTATATTCTAAAAGTAATTTATGATAATCTTTATTAATTTTTATAAACTTCTCCTTCCAAGCATTATCATTTTCTGTATCATGTTAGATTTGAAGTTCTTATTGTTCAATAATTTCACTCAGAGAATCTATTCTTTAATCTCTCTCTCTTAATAAGATATCAAATAATTAATTATCTTTAGTTACTCTATCCAATCTTTCTAGTACTTCTTTATTTAAATTTTCAAAGTAAATAATTCTATTCTGTAATTCAATCTATTCCTATGCTTAGATTTCATTATTCTTATTTTATTGTTCTTTCAATTACTTCTCTAAATTAATAATTGTATTTGCTTTTTATTTTTTTTCTTCTCTTATTTCCTCTATTTAAATCTAATACTTTTTGCATTTTTAACATTCATAATTTTCAACATTACATTTTAGATTTTCATTTAATTTCTTTAATTACAAAATTTCATTAGACTACTTCATATACAATTATTCTAAGCCATGATATTTGTTAAGTAAATTTTAGAAATCATATTAAAGTTTGACAACATCTTTTGGAATTTATATTTGCATATTATTGTATTCGTTAAATTATAATAAATTAATTATCATTTTCAACTATTATTTTATGATGCTTGTCTCTTGTACAACTTACTGGACGATTATCATAAAGATCATAGTATCTCCTATCCTTTATTTTTTTTTATTCTTTTCCCTTATGAACTTGAACTAAGTTTATTTTTGTCAATATTCCTTCCCTTAATTAATTATTAATTGACAGAATTCTTTTCTATATTTTTTTTATCATAACTAAATGTGACTAACATCCCTTACTATATACAATTTAAATAGAGCAGATTGCTTATTAATCTTAAAAATAGTAGTATCTTTTTGTTTTTTCTAAAAATATCAGCAATTCCAAAAACCTTTTGAGGAATCTATAATATACAATAGTTCAATTGATTTGTTTCTAATAAGGATAAAAATCTATCACCTAATAAGGTTCTGAGTCTTCAAATAACACTATTTAAATAGAATAATTCAATCATAAAAGTTGTTTCTCTCAATTTATCTTTCGTATTATTATTTTTAACTTTGAAATTACTAATTTAATGATATCATTTATGATTATTTAACAATTACTTTATATCTGTACATATTAATGATTTACTTTTTTATCGAGAGTATAAAGATGTAATTTATATTAATTAAAGTTGTTATAATATAAATGAATAACTCAAAAATATGCTTTAACTTTGTTTAGTTTTTATCTATCTCTTTTCTTTTCCTGGTCAATATCATGATATTTACTAAATGTTCTTACTTTTTCATTATATGCATCATCTCTCATTTGATTTATATCTTCAAGAATGGAGTTTTAATCAGTCATTTGATTTTTGGATTTATAATTCAACATGTATTGGTATATTTAATCATCCATTTGTTAAATTACATCCAAAACCCTTAAGAAATACTTTAAATAATATTGTTATTTACTGTATAGGTTTTTTCAAGAATGTTCAACTTATAATTTTATTTTTCTTCATAAATAGAGTTACATTCCTTTATAACCTTTTAAGTAATATTATTTTTAAGGACTTGGATTGTTTTTAATGCTTATTCATAGGAATCAACTCCAGACTTTGTGCATGATTATTTAAGTGATTTTGCTATGTGACTAATTTAAATAATTTCTTACACTTTTTATTCTAACAGATTCAAAATCTATACATTTAATTATCCTTTATGTTAATTGATTTATTGATTGATTTTTAGATAATCTTAATATTACTGTACTTTGATCTTTGCAGTTTGAATCATAGGTGAGGAAGGTAACATAGTCTTATTAAATTATTATGTTTATCTTTAAGGTGAGTATTAAGTAAAGTTCCTTTAAGTTAGAGGACTTTTAGTTTCTCCTTGATTTAACATAGATTTATTGATAAATTTGTTTTTTCTCTTTTTATGCAAAAAGAATATATTTTTATAGTAGTCATCATTATTTATTTAGTATTAAATGTTTTCATGTTTCAATTTGGAAATCTTGTAATCAATAACAAAGTTTTACATTAATTTCTTCATCCATTTTTGCTTTCATTTATTTCATTCTTAACCTTAATGTTAATGGTCTAACAGTTTGATTAGCTTTTGTTGCAATTAAATCTATATATTCTTTATCATTAATTTAGAAGTTGATTTTACCATTCAAAACGTTAAAATACTCTTTATCCATTTTATCTTTTATTTGTTTCCTTTTTAATTTTTAATTTAATGATCTAACTGTTTGATTAGCTTTTGTAATCAAATCAATGAAATAATTATGATTCATTTGAACATTAATTTTCCCATTCAACTAGTTAAAGTGATCCTTATCCATTTTTTTATAATAAAAATTAATTTTTACATATAATTTATAAAACTACAAATATCATTATAATATAATATAAAAATCAAATCAATCTAATAAATTTTCTTCATTAACAATGCTTCTAAAATTCCTATAAAAGGAATCATCAAAAATTAACGTATGACGAGGAAACAAATAAACACTTTATTTTAAGTATAAAAATTGCTAATAATTGTATTTATCAATTTTAGTAAAATAGAGAATAGTTAATAGTAGCTCAAAAACTAAATAGAAAATACAAAATAACTAAAATAATTAATTGTAAACTTTTACTTATTAATTTAAAATTAAATTTTATGCTGTTTCTACTAAATTTTTATAAAATTAATCTCTCATAATTTCAATTATATCTGTCAAAATCGTAGACCCTTCTAACTCTAACAATGTAGAAATAGGTTAAACTGTAAAATTCTTTGTATCAGTTTATAAAACTTCAACAGAATTCAATATATAAATTAATGTTTATTAAAGTCCATGAACTAAACTTCCTTACATTACTTAAGGGCAAAATGAGTATGTTAATTATTTTAATTCATTACTCTAAAACTCACATAAATTCCCAGTATTTATACTTGTGAAAAAGTCTAATAAATACTCATCAAACAAATAATCTTTGTTACAGAAATCGAGATTTTGTTATTAATATTTCCTAATTGAATTTAATGCATTAAAAATAACTGAATATGTTTAATCTACATCAGTTGAGTTAAGAAAAGGATATCTAAGTTTTGCACGAAATAGTATCTCTTTTTGAGCGTACACAGCTGGAATGTCAACTCCTAAATCTGATAATTATTAATAAGCCACTGCTGTATTTTCATACCTTAAGAAATATAATCTGAAAGTTAAAAATAAATAAAGGCTAAATGCTGCAAAAACTAGAAAATGTCCTATACTAAGAGTGAGCCCCAGAATTGGTTTATTATTAATAAGGCTTGTATTTGACTTTTTTGAAAAAAATGATTTTTATTTGATGTTTGATTTTTCTAATTAGGTATCAATTGAATCAATATCTATTGAAAATCCCTTTACTATATCTATATCTTAAACTACTATTTATTATAAATAAGATAATCTTAATTTCTCTTACTCAATAACATTTAAATCAATTGATGAAATATATTTCATAATAGCATTTTTCTCATTACTATGTCGAATTTATTGTAATATTATAATCCAAGTTATCAAAAAATTTAAACCTAAAAATGGAATATATGTAAACATCCATTTTTACTATTCTTAATTTGATCTTTCAAGTGTAATATCCAAAATAACTACATTCAAATTATCAAACATTGACTTTACTATTTGATAATCCTTATAAGTAAAATAAAAATATGGATTGTCTACGCCTCCTCCAAGTCCATCTAACCGTAATTTGAATTCATATTAATAGTTTAAAGTTAATGTTATAACTGATCGTTTGCTTACATTATATTCCTGTCCAGTATTATTAGCATTAACATATAACATAATAGGCAAGTGAGTAATATTTGAAATCTAATCAATTTCATTCCTAAGTAAGACATTTCCTAAACTTTTTTTCAGTTTATCAAATGAATTAACTAAATTATTTTTAGGAAATATTTATAACTAAGCTGCATAGGTAGAGTTAATAACTTTCTTTCCAAGCATGTCTCTATAGTTTATTTAAGTAAATCTTGAGACTGAGAAGGATTCTAAAGGGCCAAGTACATCGTATCTTACTGAAAGCAATTTCATATCAAATATAAAGTTATGTATATTAGATATTAGAGATAGGTTCTATATTTAATAAAATACTTACAATTATTACATAAATTTAAACTAAAACAATGAAGAGTATAAAGTTGTAATTGGCTTTTATTAATTTAGAGGAACTTTTCAAAGATTTACAAAGTGAATATATTATTTCAAATTTTTTGTAAAATCTAGATTTTTTAATCATTGTAATTGAAGATCCAGATGCAAAATCCCTAGTATCATTTTAAAAAGTAAAATTCTTTTTATTTATAAATTCTTCATTCATAGATTCTTTAGGACTAAATAATTTGTGATTTGTCTAAAATTATTATTATATAGGATTAGTTTATTCCTAATCAACCAATAAATCGGTCATGTTGAGTTTAGACTCCACATGTTGGGTTTCACTTTAATTTAGAGGATAAACTTTTTTTATTAAAGATATATCCAAAATATCTTAATAAGGAATAACTTTTTCAATGGCCTCATTTATTTCTTCTTTCATTCTCTCTAATTTTTAAATCGTGAATTAGTCAATTATTTATTGTTTCTAAAATATACTTGTATCCAATCTAGGATCTAGACAATTTCTATTATTGTTTGTTCTAATATTATCTAAAGTTATCATATAACACATATGTTCATTTTTAAATTTCTTCTCAATTATGATATTACAGGTATAATCTAAGAATCTTTGGCCTGTTTATTTGGCATTTGAATTTAAGAGTCGAATATTGTGGTTAAAGAAATTCTTTCCATCTGATTAGATCATTTAATCAAATTCAGGAATTAAATTAAAAATATTTCCAAGACCTTTTGTAGAAATGAACCCTCCTGAATATTAATTATTTCCTATAATTTAGTTACTAATATTCTAACTGCAATTAATAATATCAAAGGATTAATTTATTACTAAATATGATCTATAATCCATCTATTCATAAAAAAATATCAGAAATGAAAATGTTGAAGATCTGCTTTAATTTAGTCCTACCATCATTTCTATTGGCAACATTATTTTATCCAATAATTTTAGAAATGAAATATTCTATTATTAATAATATTTATTAGTTCCTTCATCAAAGAACTGTTCAATAAGAGCTCTATGTTATTTTTAAACATATTCTGGTATTACATCATTAATATTAATATCAAGTGAATCTTTCCATTTTGATCCATAAATTTATTAGAATCTGTTCTTGGCCTTTCTAGATTATCTAACAATTATTATATCAAGATCTTTATTAATTTCAGCAACTATATATAAAGGATTCTATCCAAATAATTTATTATAGACAGAATCATGAAATAATTAATATTTTTAATCATTAAGAGCTTTATTTTTATTTAGATCAAATGCTTCAATATAGTCATTTAAGACTTCTAATAAATAAAACTTTAATACATTTTGATTGCTTTAAGCTATATAAAATAATAAATATATACTTGGAAATTGTTAATATCTCTCTGTCAATTCTCTTCTAAATTATTATAATTGTCTAATAATTTTTATAGGATAATTTATATCTCCTTGTAACTTGTTTGAATGTTAAATGAAATTGTAATAAAATAAACTTTTATCTAAAATTGTCTTTTTTAATTTCATCTATATATATTGATCACTGTTTTCATTAATAGAAAATTATTTTAAAGAATCTGCAATTAATTTATTATTAGGGTTAGTAAGAATCATTCTTTCCATCATTTAAATTAGAACATCATTCTCAATTTAATATTTTAAAAAGTCTAAAAGGCAATGAGTGGTCAAAGACAAATTAAATGAGTTGTATTAACTTTTATAACTAGCTTTTAATTAAAAAACTCTAAAAATCACTTATTATGCCTTTACAAATTGTCTTCTTCTAAACAATATTTGGGCTAAATCTAGTGTCAATTGTTCAATCTTTCTTGTTCTTTATTCTAAGAATAATTCAAATTTCATTTCAATAAGTTATAGTATTTTACACTTAATGTTAATTTATTATTTGCAAATACAAAAATTATTTAAGCAATTCTATTAGTGTTCAAAAAGTATAATAGTCATTTTTAATTTATTTCTATGTAAATTTCCATCAAGACATTCAATATATGAGAATAGAAACTTTAATTTTCTTAAATCTACTGTTTATAATGATAAACATTGTCTTTAGTACATAAATTATAGTAAATATATCATTATAAGAGATATCAATAGCCATAAATTATTATTTATTCTAGTTTAAATTATGAGGGATTCTATTGCTATTATAATTCCAAAAGATGCAATAACAAGAGAAGTTAATGCACATTTCTCTTTTGCACATATCTTTAATTCTAAAATCTAATAAATATGTAGAGATTATATGGTTATGTTTAGAATGTTTTGTAAAAACAAGCACAATTTCTAATTGGTTAAAAAGAAAAACATAATTATTTGGAATATTCTTAATGGTTTTATAAAGTATTTTAAGTAATTGTTATTTATTGGTAATTATGTAGAAACTCTTAAAATCAGTCCACTTTAAAAAACTATATCAGAAATTATGATTATAGCTACAATTTCTATTATCATTATTGTCCCACAAACTATACCATATAATTTTGTTATATTCATCATACATATTTCTAATAACCAGCAATAGAATGTAGATGAAATCAAATAATAGTAATTACAAATATATTAAAGGATTAAATTAGACACTCTTATTATATGAAATTATTGATTTTTTGATTAGATAATTAGGTAAATTGTGAATGTTATTATTATCTATTAAATTGCAAAACATAAACAGGCAACTATAGTTTTAGACAGTTCACTTCTTATAAATAAATAAGGTCTAGATGAAATAAGAATCGATTAAAGTGTGGGTTCAAATTATTTTTCTGTGTTATATATAGGATAAAGGCTAAAGGCAATTGGTTACACTTAATTTAAAATTATGAGGATTAGTTAAAATATCTAAGGTTAGGCGAATTCAAATTATAAAAATTACGAGAGCAAGAAAATCAATCCTTAATAATAAGGTTCAAATAATTTGAGCATTCTGCTAATTATATATAAATATTGAATTAGATATTATTGAAATCTAATTTATGAAAATATGATTACTTAGAATATTTCCATTAACAAAATACTAATGTTATTTTTGTAAGAAATTGACTCGATTACAAATAAAAATACAATAATTAAGGGTCCCCATTGTTATACCATTAATACCAGAGCAAGAAACTTAGGTTTAAAATTAAAATATTTTTGTTTTATATATTGCTGATAAATGGAAAGTTCAGATTTTCTTTATATTAATAATATTTGAATTATTAAATTAATTAATGTTTAAGTTAAAATAATCTCAGGGATGGAGTATGGAGCTAGGATTTTTAATTATATTTCTCGAATTTTATAATGATATCTACATATTGGATTTTCATAAATTATTATAAAAATCTAGAATTATTGCATAAATTTATCAGCATGAAATCGAAGAATTTATTGAAATAAAATAACAAAATTATTCACTTTCTTTTTTACTTTTCTTATATTTATAAAATATATTTATCCTTTAATGAACTGCTCATTTATTTTTCTTCATTATCAAAATTTAATAAATTTTTTTATCAACTATAAATTAAAAATAATAGTATTAATCAAATTTCTGACCAAATCCCAAAGCAATAAGATGATGATAAAATATTTTAGATAGATTTTTAGGTTTAATAAATAGTTATATTCTAAAATTGTTAAGAGCTAATAAATAAAAAAGTTGATATTACTTTAGTTAGTTGGTAAATATTTAGAAAATAATTAAGTTTTTAGGTTTACATGGCAAATAATATTTTGAAAATTAAATTCTATGTGAGTCTAAACAATAATGATGAAAAGATTGTTCTTATCATAAAATTAGTCCAATCCTTTTATTGATCCACTATCAAATTAATTATTAACTTGATTAATAGTTATTTAATCAAATATAAAAAGTATTAAATAGTAGGAAAAAAATGAATGAGGATAATTTTTATAATAGAAGGCTAAGAAAAATAAATATAAGTGGTATAACACTAAAACTTCAAAAACTATAAGAATTACATAATCTTTATCTAGCTGAGTAGATTATACCCAAATATCAAAATATGATGTTTTCATCTGACTTAAATTTTGAAATACAATAAGAAATAAATGTATTGTCTATTATTATGTATTTAAATAAAACATATAATACAGAAATATAATAAAAATTTATATGAATCCAAAGGAAGGATTATCGGTATCATTGTAGAAATTCCATCGGAAAAGTGCTTAATCTACTTCTGATGATTCCTAAATGGCTCTTCCTGAATTAAAAGGTAGGAGTCTTAAAAGTGCTACTCCTAACCTTCATAATAATAAACCCTTACAGACACCTTTAAGATACTACATAAACGAAAGTGTGTAATAAAGAGTAAAAATTATACAATAATTAGAAAAGAAGTGAAAATCATTCAGACTACACATATATTGAAACTTATTTAGAAGCTTTGTAACGATATGCGTATGAGGAGAAAAAGAAAAAATAAATTCAAACCTTATAAATAAATAGTTTTCCAATATTACCTGGCTAAGTCATGAGAGAAAGAATAAAAAAATATGCAGAAATTTAATAGAGAGAAGTTTTGAGTATTTAATGATTTAATATAAGAGTATTTTGTAAGAAAAGAATAATAGCCAAAAAAACCTGTATCTACAGCTATGAGTATAATGAGTTAAAAGAGCATAGTCACTTAAGGAAGTAAAACAGATGTCTTATCTATTTCAATACCAATAAGTTCTAAAATAAAACACAAGGTTAGTTCTAAGAAATGGGCTATTTTCAAAAGAAATAAAGGAGAAACAAAATTTTCAAAAATATATGCATACTAAGATCAATAAAAAAGTGAAGTAGCATCAATTACAAAAGTTATGACTTGTTATACAACTTTGAAATTTTTAGAAGAAAAACGAATTGATATGGAATCTATAAGAATAAAAATACCTGGACATGCTGAATGCATAGATGGAACAAGTGCCTTTTTAAATGCAGGAGGAATTATGAATGTAAGACAGTTATTATTTGCAATGATGTTACCTTCAGGAAATGATGCAGCATTAGTATTAAGTTATGCTATTGCATTTTTAAAAACTTGTGATAATATTCAAAGATATTGTAATGGACATTTTATAGATTGTGAATTAGAAATAGAAAAAAATAAATTTTAATTAAGAACTTAATTCTTATAGATGATGAATAATCATGCTGAAAATTTGAAAATGGATAAA